>JBCNYH010000005.1:16525598-16537348 GCA_039654325.1 Tandanus tandanus
ATGTTTTCGCACATCCTTTTGTGCTTTTGTCTCTTTTCTCCCCATCTTCCTTGACCCTTTGTCTTCCGCTTCTTCAATAATAATTAAAAAAATAAATGTAATAATAATAATAATAATAATAATAATAATAAAGTGCTGTCTTTCTTATAATTAGTATTATTACAAATGAAGAATTACATATTGCTGAAGACATGACTGAGGACTAAAAATTATATTAGAATTTTTTTAAATCCCAGAAAAAAAAAGTCAGCTTGAGCGACATTCATCATCAGGGTTGCCAGGTCTGTGGTTTTCCCACAGTTCTGGTATAGGTCTTTATTGCACGTATTACTTTACATCCATTACAGAAAACATTACAGCTATAAAATCCTCACAAACAAACCCATAAACATCTTCGAAAATGATTTCCTTATTCTCAAAGCTACATTTAAATTTATGATGGTCTACTTAATGATGCGGTTTTATTTAGTGGCCTGATGAGAAAACAAGCTATTTATATTAATTGTATGCAATAGTATTTTATTAAAAAGCATTCTATGTTATTAATATAAAATATTACAGTACATTTACCAAAAGTAGTTATATTGTAGGACTGGAAAAGAGTTTTGTGGTTTGGGAATGGACTGATGCTGATGTAGCTCTGATCTCTCCACCCTGTTCCCAACCCTAATGCGATGGATGATTCAACATCCCGAAACGATCCCACTCCACACATTTACACAGTTCAGCAATAAGATTTATACCAATCGTATCAGTATGAGGTTTCCAGAAAACACAGTGTGCATGTGAACTTTATATAACCCGGTTTATAGCTGCGGTATAACAAGCGCTAGAACATTTACTTACAGGCTCCCTCTCCTGGGCAAACTGAGCTCCTTCTGTAAGAGAGAGAGAGAAAAACAGAAGGCGTTGAGTTGAAATGTTGGATTATTCTTCAGTTCAAGCACATTTAAAGAGCATTAGAGGAAATGTAGTTAATTATTTACAACTCTCAGGCCCTTTTTTCTGCTAGCTTTGCCACGCCGGGCTGTTGAAAGCGTGGGAAGTTCTCTAATTTTGGCTTCTTTCAATGGAGAGAGACGCTGACCCGAATAATTACAATGAGCCAACTTTTTAACCCTGAGCTCTAACCGTGAATACGACCTAGACACACTCACACACACATCGCTAGTCTGGCTATTCACAGTATGCTATGACTTCATCGATCTGGCTCACTGGTTCAAAGAGGTGACCCATTTTCCCAGCACTACAGGTTTAAAGAGGGGGAGAGAGAGAGAGAGAGTGCAAGAGATTGAGAGAGAGAGAGAGAGAGACAGAGAGAGAGAGAAAAACACATCACCTGGCAAAAATCCAAAATATGAAATCAGCGCTCATTCATTCATTCAATCACCTGCTATATTTTGTTGAGGGGGAAAAACAACTGATATGACACAAAACTTCTTTTATATACAGCTGAACATACTGGCTTTGTAAAACACACCTTAAAAAAATAGATTCATTTATAAAAAGTTTGTTGTAATTAATGGCTATTTCTTTCCAGATCAAGTAGAGGAAAAAATAACCAGTAAATTTACCATTAATTAAATATACTTTATATTTTTAATAAATACATTTATATCATATCTGTGATTTTTTTTTTTCCTTAAAAAAGAAAAAGAAGAAGAAAAAACACTGTCCATTGTCCAATCTTCAAGAGAGATGATTCATATTTTTGCCAGGGGTTGAAGAGAGAGAGAGAGAGAGAACATAAATTATTTATGAATCATAAACTCATGTCATAAGCATGTAGACAGACAAACACAGATGGATAGACGACAAGTAGACAAGAAGACAATGTTTTCTTTTTATTTATTTATTCATTTTAGTGGTGATTCCATATTTTTGCCAGGGGTTCGAGAGAGAGAATGCGAGAGTGAGCAAGAGAGAGAAAGCGAGAGAGCTAGAGAGAGTGCAAGAGATTGGGAGAGACAGAGAGCGTGAGAGCAAGGGATTGAATGAGAGAGAGAGAGAGAGAGAGCATGAGTGAGAGCAATAGTAAGAGCAAGAGAAAGAGTGAGAGAAAGGGAGAGAACTTAAATTATTTATGAATCATGTCATAAGCATATAGACAGACAAACACACAGATGGACAGACGGATGGATTTATTGTCTTTATTTTCCAAAAACTTGTCTTTCTTGATTAAAATGTAGTTTTTAGAACTCGCCAGCAGAGGGCGCCTGTGTAATAAAATCATAAAGCTGAATCTAGGATTTCCACAGCACTCCAGATGACTAACTGATTGTCATGTTCTTGTTTATAGTGTTCAAATCAAAAATCTTTTTGAGACGATAGGAAATGCAAAAAGCTGTCAAATTACACACCGCCGAAGAGAAAGAAAGAGCCGTACTCTCTGATGAAAACATGACAGGAAATACTAGATACCAGACAGCTTAATTTCATTACCGCTCCACTGTCACAAAAATAAACAGCACACAAAGAAGTAAAACAGACAAACAGATGGAGAATCAGTAGTATCCAAGTGTTCCTGAAGAGAGAGTGTGCAGTGTGAAAGTGTAACACTCCTGCGTGCTGCTACAGTTTCTAACAAGCGCTGAAAAAGTCCTGATGCATGCCTTCTAGCTCCTGATACTCCATATGGTGCCATAACATAAGTGCGCAGTGAGCAGACTAGCACAATTTAAATGCAATGAGACAGAACGAGTGGAGGAGCGCAGCAGGATGGGGGCTGAGATGGTGGGATCGAGATAGCATACTCGAGCGGGGCCGCTTCACCTAAATAAACATCTAACCGCTGTGATAAATCTACATGTACAGAAAACATCAAGACTGAATTGATGATTCTACTTTACTAGTCACTACTACACCGCACTTTATGTTAAAAGCATCAGATTTGGTGGAAAAACTCATTAAGGGGGTCTGAGCAGGTCTAGAATTGGAGGTACTTCAAATTCGACCCCTGGGGGGACGAACTGATAAATTTACGCTATATAAACCCAAGGACCTTCTTTGTATTTTAGTAGAATTATATAACTAAAAATAATAATTGTATTAGTTAATATTTACCACTTTAAATCCATTTTCAAAATGGCCACCACGGCCCCCGGGGGCCAATTTCGGTTCGCCCTCAGTTTCAAATCTGCTCAGACCCCATTTATTAGTTTTTCTACCAAATTTGATGCTTTTATTATAAAATACACAGTTGCTATGCTAAGATGGCGTAAACACCAGGTGCACTCACACCTAGGGCCAATCTGGAACGGCCAATTAGCCAAACGTGCATGTCTTCGGACAGTTGGAGAAATCTAGAGTTCCCGGACGGAGGAAACCCACAAAAGCACAAGGAGCACACACCAACACACTTCTTGCTGTGAGGCGGACATGCTAACCACTACATCAATGCTTCATCGTGACTGAATGTTCTGATTAAAGAAAACAACCATGCGTACAATAACAAAAAATTTGCAAAGTAAATGATAATTTGTCCTATTAAAGGCATAATCCGCTGCAAATGTCCCTTCCGGATCGTTCTTAGGAGCCCCCGCACGGGGAGAACATGCAAACACCACACAGAAACGCCCTCACTGAGCCCGGGACTCAAACCCAGGACCTTCCTGCTGTGAAGCGGACGTGCAAAACACTACATCACCGTGCCGCCGGCATCAGACACATGAATGTTATGTTAATAAGGTTCACTTGAGCAGTCATGAAGGGCTTATGTAGGTGTTATGATACCAAGAACTGTAAGTGTGTGCGCGTGCGTGTGCGCGTATCCCAGTTTTAAATACATCAGTAGGCGTTTTTAGTAAAAGGCTGTAGAACACCGAACAGAAACGCTGCTGTGAATCTATGAGAAGACAAATGAAACCCTGAATGAACGTCCCGCTGTTTGGCCATCTCCCTCCAGTGTGATTACTCAGTGTAATACTGCGACATGCCAGGCCTGCAGCTCATTCCCTATTTACAGCTAAGACCAAATGACTTAATGAGCCCGCTGAATGATGGGAATACATCACGCTTGTCCAAGATTTTCCCCTCCTGCCGTTTTGGAGGTCAGAATGGAGAGGCTGAGACGGAACTGCGAAGGATTTGTCAAAACAGGTAGAAAGCTACGGTACATCGAAGTCCTTCGTTGATTCATGATTATGTTTACATGCAAAATAATAGACCTGGAAGATGACAGGATATCGCCGCAGGGGATCTGAAGCAGAGACTACAAAAGAAAAATAAAATGCAGACTCGCTCGTAGAGAAAGCAGAGACTCCCGATCTCAGTCACGTTTTAATTCAAAGGGAAGAGATCCAGTGCTATGTGAGCCTCCACTGACACACATATAGCGATTGATCTTGTATAACTTTCTGACGTGCAGGAGAAAACAAGGCTCTTGGAAGGGGGTGAGGTTCTGCAGTGAGGGTAAAAATATAACTGAACCAAGATTCCTATCCAGAAGCTACTTTTGGTATAAGAACGAAGCTCCCAGACGGAGAACCGCAGTCGTGGAATATGGCTCGGGTGGTTACACCATGTTCGTCCAGTGTCCGCATGTGTCCAACACAGAAAACCCAATAAGCCTGCTGTGTCGCTGAGTCCATGCTGATTGGCTGTTATGTATCGCTGACTTGAATGATGATGACCACAAAAACGAACAAACAAATAAAAAATCTAGGCTCATACACCACCGTTCAGACTCGCACAGAATAAAAAACACAATCTAACTCAGATAGGCAGACAACGTTAAAGTCTGTTGGGTTTTTACACCCGAGCCGGTCAGCTCATCAGGCTGGCAACTAGGAGTTCAACTCCTCCTGGATGGGACGCTAGTCCATCGCAGGTTACCTTCCCAGTATTTTTACTGGTGCCCATTTATACCGCTGGGTGGACTGAGGCACACTTGTGGTTAACACCTTGCCTGGGGGCCTTAGCACGGTGGGGGTATAACAGGGATTCTTACCCACGACCTCTTTCTAAATCATGAGCCCAGCACCCTAACCACTACACCTCCTGCCAAACTTACAGGTAAATAAATGTTCATGGAGCAAAGGCCGAAAACATAAGCTTGACAGAACATGAACTCATTAAACGGATAATTTAACTAATAAGACAGGTGATACAATGAAAGCATGAATCAGCTGGTCAAAGCAAAGGCAAAGCAAAACCAAACCCTTGCCTGGACACGTATCAGTAGAGACATCTATCAGGGGCTCAGCTATTAGACAGTGCCTAAATCTATATATTAAAGGAGCTGTGTCATGATTTTTACCTAAATTAATTTGCCAAATAAAGTCATGAAATATCTTTTATATTACAATATAATATTTGAATTTGCAAATCAAAAGGAGTATTAAGTTTTCAAACCTGACTTGGAGTGGATGGAAATGGACTTGACGTCTTGAATTCTTGTTGCGCTGAACGGTTTTCAAAGATTAAAAATTCTACTAAAACTCAAAGCAACTTTGTTGCATGAACAGAATTTGTCTAGTTTCCTTTGTAAAGCAAATTGTGCTTTCTTTGATAAATCCAGTGATGTTATTTGAGTGAGGCTATTTTCAAATTTTCCAAAAAACATGACACTGCCCCTTTAATTCTAGTGTTCATAACAATAGTACGCGGTTTCGGCAGGTTTCATCTTTTAATTGTAAATGACTATTTGACATCACCGGTGTCTAGTTTTTGCCTGGACCTGTAGTCATTCTGTTTCTGCTATTTTAGACATAAAACTAATTGAAAATGGGGGCGGGGGGGCACCTACTTTCTTGAAATTCAGACTTCAAAGGCAGCCTGAGATTTGGTTTTCATTTACATAAAGCCTATCATATACATATAGTGCTTATACTGTGTTCGGGTCCAAATTTTTTGTTGCGCCTTATTGTGTAATCAGGCGTCAATCATCTCTGCCAGTTAACTAGCAAGGGATCATCATCAAAGAGAACATCAGTAAACCTATGATTTGATTGGATGATGTATTCATTACAGATGGCGTCCCAAATATTTGTTCCAAGGCTGGCATGGTGGTGTAGTGCTTAGCATGTCCGCCTCACAGCAAGAAGGTCCCAGGCTCAGCACGGGCGTTTCCGTGCGGAGTTTGCATGTTCTCCCCAGCTTGGGTTTCCTCAGGGTGCTCAGGTTTCCTCCCACAGTCCAAATACATGCACAGTAGCCTAAGCAGCTGTTCCAAATTGCCACTAGGTGTGAGTACGTGTGCAAATATCAGTCTGGCAGGCTGTTCAGGATGTGCCTTGCCTTCGCCCAGAGTCGGCTGAGGTACCCTAACTAGTAGAGAAGATTTGTTTCTCATTTGAAATCTGCACTTACCTAAAAAAACGTCAGACTAACCAAAGCAAACAACCACAACATACGTCTAATAACACAAGCGTTAACGTCGGCCCCCTTGCTACTTGAATGTCCTTTAGCCTCATTAAAGCAAAGTGCTGACCTGCATCATATCCCAAAGAGCTGCTCATATTACCTCCGACTGCTGTAAGACACAGAACAGGACAACATCAGTGTATTGACAGCACCGTCCATTTAGGAGCTGCCCCCAAGGACAGAGTCGTGACCCTGTAGTCAGAGGGTAGTCATGTCTACATTAAGATGACTGATAAGACCTTTCTGTCCTTCTGCTGCCTACACAAAGCTCTCGGGGGAATTACAGAGTCCCGGCCCGATGAACCGGGAATAATTCAGAATTAGAAATGACACAAGCACGTCTTAACTAAACAACGTCTTAACTTTTTAAATGCTGATTTAAACCACAAGACACAACAAGTCAACAGAATTAAAGGATAAAAAAAAAAACATCAAAAGAACAATACCAAAAAAAAAAAAAAATTCCAAAAAAATTTAAGATTTGTGTTGCTGTTTTAGACGTTTTGTGTGTAGGTTAGATATTAAAATAATCCCGATCAGCTCAAACTCTGGTCCAACTAAATGCAATCAAACAACTGTCATTAGATTAGATTGTAATAAAATCAATCAATCATGATCAGCTCAAAATTTCAGAAAATTATGATCAGCTTAAGTGTACATGATCAGCTCAAGCAATCCCAATCAGCATTATCAGAAAATAAAGGTCAGCTCAAGCAATCATAATCAGCTTAAATAATTCTCAATCACACTCAACTCAAATCAACAATTAGCTCACAGCAACACGATCAGCCCAGATCAAGACGATCAGCTCAATGCAACGCAATCTGCTCAAAAGCAACGCGATCATCTCAAATGAATAAGACGATCCACTCAGATCGTGACGATCAGCTCAAAGCAACAAGATCAGCTCCGAGCAACACGATCAGCTCAAATGAATAAGACGATCAGCTCAGATCAACACGATCAGCTCAAATGAATAAGACGATCAGCTCCGATCATGACTATCAGCTTAAAGCTACAAGATCAGCTCAAATAAATAAGAGAATCAGCTCAGATCAAGACAACCAGCTCAAAGCAACGCGATCATCTCAAATGAATAAGACAATCAGCTCCGATCATGACTATCAGCTCAACGCAACAAGATCAGCTCAGATCAACACGATCAGCTCAAATGAATAAGACGATCAGCTCAGATCAACACGATCAGCTCAAATGAATAAGACGATCAGCTCCGATCATGACTATCAGCTTAAAGCTACAAGATCAGCTCAAAGCAACACGATCAGCTCAAATGAATAAGGCAATCAGCTCAGATCAAGACGATCAGCTCAGATCAAGACGATCAGCTCAGATCAAGACAATCAGCTCCAAACAACACAATCAGCTACAAACAACACAATCAGCTCAAAGCAACACAATCAGCTCAAAGCAACACGATCAGCTCAAAGCAACACGATCAGCTCAAAGCAACACGATCAGCTCAAAGCAACACGATCAGCTCAAATGAATGACGATGAGCTCAAATCATGACGATCAGCTCAAAGCAACAAGACCAGCTCCAAGCAACACGATCAGCTCAAATGAATAAGACGATCAGCTCAGATCAACACGATCAGCTCAAATGAATAAGACGATCAGCTCAGATCAACACGATCAGCTCAAATGAATAAGACGATCAGCTCCGATCATGACTATCAGCTTAAAGCTACAAGATCAGCTCAAAGCAACACGATCAGCTCAAATGAATGAGACGATCAGCTCAGATCAAGTCTATCAGCTCAAAGCAAACACGATCAGCTCAAATGAATAAGGCAATCAGCTCAGATCAAGACGATCAGCTCAGATCAAGACGATCAGCTCAGATCAAGACGATCAGCTCAGATCAAGACGATCAGCTCCAAACAACACAATCATCTCCAAACAACACAATCATCTCCAAACAACACAATCATCTCCAAACAACACAATCAGCTACAAACAACACAATCAGCTACAAACACAATCAGCTACAAACAACACAATCAGCTACAAACAACACAATCAGCTCAAAGCAACACGATCAGCTCAAAGCAACACGATCAGCTCAAAGCAACACGATCAGCTCAAATGAATGACGATGAGCTCAAATCATGACGATCAGCTCAAAGCAACAAGACCAGCTCCAAGCAACACGATCAGCTCAAATGAATAAGACGATCAGCTCAGATCAACACGATCAGCTCAAATGAATGAGAGGATTTTGAATTGTAATAAAACTATGATGTGATAGGTATACCCTGTATGTCAACATGTATAAATAATCCTGCAGAGACTTTTATTTATTTATTTTTTACACCGTGTAGGCACCCTGGACCCTTTAGCTAAAATGGTCATGTTGTCTAGGCTTCTTACAGCTAAGCTTTAAAAAGCAAACCACCTGATTATTATATGAAGGGTTTGTTAATGAGCAGCGACAGCGGTGAGAATGAATGGGTGAAAAGTGTGAACTCTATCTGCAGCGGGGAACTGAGCTATAGGTCACCTTCTCCTCGTTTTCTACGATCCGTCTTCTTCTATATAGAAAAATGCCACAGCCTCCAGACGTGTATTTCAAAGCGTCTCAACAGGGATTTTTCCACTTTATCATATAATAAACCTAAACTGATGCATAAAGAGACCAAGACGTCAGACTGAGAAAACTGATGATGTAACTCCTATTACTGCTATTTTATTCCTCATGAACAATCTAGATTTAATCAGAGTATTACTGATGAAATAAAAGGGGCGGATTTCTAACAGGAATCCTGGACGAAACCCAAATTTAAAAAACCTACAAACTGTACCGCATTTAGGCAGTTCTTTCACTTGCCATCTTTTCTTCCTGATGTTGTAATTGCAACCCGTTTTCCTTTTCTTTTCACCAAGATGAGACACGAGGAAGAAGGGAAAAAAAAAGGGAACATAGTGATGCCTCTTCGGTCTCTTTTTCTATGAACTTGCACAAAAGAATAAAATTGCACCGTGGGGGGAAAAAAAAAAAGAAGGATCTGTTCATTTTCAAAGGCTTGAAGAAGTAAAGAATGGTAAGATCTTGATTTATTCTAACTCTATAGACAATTCTGCCTAGTGCACTTTTCTGAAAGGGAATCAGTCAAAAGCTAATGTGGTCGTGACACAGTGGGATCACTCTGACCTACAGCAGGGCGCTTCGCCATCTCCCAGACTGTGACATTTCCGCCTGGAATAGGTCAAGCCATGTCCCGTTATCACTGGAATAAAAAGATGGCTCTATGCCGAAATATTTGGGTGGGTACCCGATTAGCATCCAGTACAGAGGGACATCATCACCATGATCCTGGACAACTACTTCTGAAACAACTGTCTAAGCTAACGCTCAATCCTAAAGCTAGCACCATGAAGACATGGCTTTTGATTTCCAAGGTCGGCTTGAAAGATCTCAAGTGTCCTGCAGAGTCAAACAGCTTTAGGGATAACTGGAACCCGGACCGCACCCCGGACCGCCACGCCCGACATCAGTGACTGAATAAACACAAATCCTTCCCAGCCACGTGAATTCGATGAGATGTTCAACAAGCACATACGGATTCGATGGGCGGGTATCCAAAAACCTTTAGCTATGTAACGTATCTGTTCTTTTACTCAATAGATTGGAAAGTACAGTTTGTGTGTGTGTGTGTGTGTGTGTGTGTGTGTGTGTGTGTGTAAATAAATGTTGCTACACTTCATTTCCTTCTGTGATTTTTTTTCTTACTGGGAACTCGTAAAAGTCGGAAGTTTTCCTGTAAGAGACGGTTCCAAGTAGACGGTCTCTGAAAAGTTAAAAACCATTAAATACTCAGAGTAGTAGTCGGCATTGGCGCATAGAAAAAGAAAACAAAGGAAAGATAGATAGACAGATACACAGATAGCGAGATAGAGGGATAAATTATTATTATTTATTAATATAACTAAGAATATTAATAATAGATGGATAATTATTATCTATTATTTAATAATATAATTAAAAGTATTAATAATTGATCGATAGCTAGATAGAATAAACTATTATCTATTATTTATTAATATAATTAATAATGTTAATAGATAGATAGACAGACAGATAGATACATAGTTATTATCCATTAATTACAATATAAACAATAATAATAACAATATATTAGAAATAGTAATATTTGAAGCACATTAAAGACATACAGACAGTGACATAGTGAGCATGTGCGTGTGTGTGTGTGTGTGTGTGTCTACTGACCAAGGACTAAATCTCCCCCCACAAGACAACCCCTGAGCCAAGCGAGCAGATATCCGGTGCATGACATGAGGCGCATACAAATAGAACTTCCACACTGCTACAGTCCAAAGGAAGAAACTCCCTCTGTGAAAGATTGGAGTCTTTTTTGGGGAGATAACAGGAGCTTACTGTGATTCGGCACTTCAGTGAAAGAATGTAAACACAGTAAACACACGCTCGAACTTCATAGATATAGATAATAAATGAGAATCGATTCCTCTCTCCATGCGAGTTTACCGCTTTCATTCGACCTCAATCTCAGCTATTGAACCGCTATTGACTAGGGATCCATTGTTATACAGCATGTAAGCAGATGAGTATAAAGTCGTGTATTGCAAGCAAGACCTGTCAGGTTTCTCCTTCATAAACAGATCAACACAACCTCTGGTTTAATAGCGGAGTGATTAACAAAATCAGGAATGAAATGAAAAACAGAAACAGAAAGCAATTTCATGTTTACACCTCATTACAACAGGGTTTTTTTTTTCCACCTCTGTTTGGATCCATGTGATTTGAATGTAAATGCACCGGAGCCAGTTCAGGGTAAAGGTCTCATGGGAGTGCAGTCACTGCAAACGTAATTGCAAAGCGAATACGGGGGCATTTCTGTTTATTCAGGCTAATCGCCGGACAAATGAACTGTCGCCCATTTCAATACGATTTTAACCCGAGCTTGCATGGTTTCAATCAACCGTCCATTTTACAATCGGTTCAAGGTAGGAATGCGAGTTTTCCGGCACCTCGGGATTCAGTTTGATTTGGATTCAGGGTGCCAATGTGTTAATAAAGGATAATGTATCGTGATCTTTTTTTAATTGAAATAGTCCACTTTCACATCCATGGTAAACGCCTGGGTCATTTAAAGCAGAATTTACAACTCCAATTCCAAAACAGTTGGGATTGTGGGTAAAAACAAAAGTGACAGCCAGAGGGTGACGCCCTTTACATAGCATCTGTTTAATAAGAAGAAATATGGAGGGGGGGGGGGGGGGGGGGTTTTTGGGGGAGGGGGACGTCCCGTTTACAAAAAAAACTGGAAAAAAAAAAAAAAAAAAAAAAAAAAAAGGCTATAACCGCACACTGCCCTGTCTGTGGAGAG
>JBCNYH010000005.1:16551773-16581513 GCA_039654325.1 Tandanus tandanus
AGAGAGAGATAGAGAGAGAGAGAGAGAGAGAGAGAGAGAGAGAGAGAGAGAGAGAGAGAGAGAGAGAGAGAGAGAGATTTTTGTGGGTGGCACAGTGGCGTACTGATTAGCACGTCTGCCTCGCAGCAAGCAGGTCCTGAGTTCGTATGTGGAGTTTCCCCCCGTGCTTGCATGGGTTTCCTCCAAGTACTCTGGTTTCCTCCCACACTTCAAAAGACATGCACATCAAGCTAACTGGTTGTCCCAGACTGCCCCAGGTGCGAGTGTGAGTGTAAACGCTTGTGTGTGTGTTGGCACTGGATCTGTCCAGTGTGTACCCTGTCTTCGCCCAGTGTCGGCAGAGACAGGCTCCAGCCTCCTAGCGACCCTAATAGGATTAAGCGGTTCAGCGTATCAGTGAGTAAGAGAGAAAGGATTTATCCATTACAATGACAATAGTATCATGATAGCACCCAGGACAATATATCGTCTAATAAAAAAAGGTGTCGTGGCGGGCCGACATGAAAGCCAGATGAACATAGAGAAAGTCAACACAGACGGAAACCTGAGGGTTAAACTGGGGATCCTGGAGTTTTTAATATGATTAATAAAACCCTTATGGAAGAAAAGGCAGACGATCAGGTAATCAGATAGACAGCCAGACAGAAAGACGTCTACACAGGCAGGCAAATACAGTTACACTGACCAACCGAGTCAGCTTGAAGGATTCACAGGCAGCAGGACCGATAGTCAGAAAAACAACAAAAACAAGTCTTTATATTGATTCTATAAGATAATATGATAGGACAATCTGTTTTCAATGTTAGGAATCCAGTTATCTGAGACGATCAGGGTCTGCCTGAGAGAGATACCCCTGCGGAGGCTTTTCAGTGGGTGTTACAGGAGTCCAGCATGAAGTCCCGTGTCCCTGAACTACACATCATCTTCAGAGATAACGAGCAGCTTCCCATAGCTACATGTGTGGAATATCATTTCAAGGTCACACACAAATCCTTGCTTTAGTCAAAGTTTCTTTTCTGGAAATCACTAACATTCCCAGCACATCTCCTGCACTTTGTGTTCCTCAGAATCCACAGGACACCACGCTGGGGAGACACATTAGTGATTCAGGGGCAGGCCATATAAAGCTACAGAGCCTAGTGAGACTACACTGACTTTCACTGAGCCTGGTTTAGATGCAGGGACATGCAACGGACAGATAAAGCCACACACACACACACACACACACACATACACATACACATACACATACACACACACAGAGAGAGAGAGAGAGCAGAGAAAAAGATGAACGGTAGGGTTACTGAGCAATAACCAAAAGACAGAGCAAAAGAAAGAAAGTAAAGACAAAGAAAGGAGGAAAGATAAGACCAACATGTAGATAGACAGACAGATAAATAGATAGATAGATGCAAAGAGAAAAATCTAACAACATGTAATATAATACACAGATAAATTAGATAGAAGCTATAAGAAAGAATCTAATAAAAAATACTAAAAAGAAAGAAAGAACAATATGTAAAATAATAGACAGACAGACAGACACTATAGGAAAGAAAGAAAAATCTAACAAAGTACTAAAAAGAAAGAATGAGACAAACATGTGATAGAGAGATAGATATAAATATAGAGATAGATAGATGGAGAGATAGGCAGCCATAAGATGCTATATAAAAAAAAAGAAAAGAAAAATCTCACAAAAAGCACTATAAAAAAGAAAGACCGACCAATATGCAACATAAGAGAGATAGATAGATAAAAGCTACAAGAAAGAAAAATCTAACAAAAGGTACTAGCAAGAAAAAAAGAAAGACAATATGTAACAGATAGATAGATGGAGAGATAGATAGACAGATGCTACAAGAGAGAAAAAATTCTAATGACAAAAACACCTACAAAGAAAGAAGAAAGTAAGAAAGAAAGAAGGAAAGAAATAAAGAAAGGGTTGATAGACAGAAGAGATTACATTCCAGTAAACACAATAAATACACAGTCTCAAAAAACTCTTTTAAACCGTATTAAAGTTATACAAGCGACAGGCAGACAGACAGACAGACAGACAGACAGACAGACAGACACTGAGATGGACTTTATGATGCTGCTTAAAAAGTAAAAATCAGTGAAAAGAGAGCTGATGAGAGAGAAAGAAAAAAAAAAAAAAATCACAGATTGACCACAACAACAATATTCTGAATGGCTTAAATAATATTAAATAAAATTTGGGGACTAACAGAAAAACATCTCTGTTTTTTTTTTGTTTTTTTTTTTAAAGAATCAAAATTTAGAGTAGAGTTGACGGACTGGAACGTCGTCTACGATGCATCTGTAATGCAGATATTCCTGTCTGACGTGTGACGTGGCTCTTGATGTAGAGACAGAAATGTCGGCTTCGCTGCTAGATGAATATGTTTTCTGCAGCATCCCATGTGTTCAGTGCAATGCACTGAAAGCACACCTTGTTTACCATTATGCAGCGAGTCGCTCAACACGAGAGCGCAGACAATTCTGCACTGTTCAGACTTTAGACAATAGCACCTCCTTCTGACTGACCACACAAGCTACAGTTTAGGAGAACAGATATCTGAAAGGGGAGAAAATAAACCAAAAGCTGAAGTGTTTTGTAACATACCAGACTGGCGGTGAGGGATGGCGCTGACTTGCCGAGGCTTTGGGAGCGCATGCGCACCAGATTGGAGGTCTCCATCCCCAAGGTTGGCAATGCCTGCTGAGCCGACATGTACGGCAACAGGTACTTCCCTTAAAAAAAATACATCAACATGAGTGTTATGCAGTCTATCAAGGATCTTATCTTGAGGTGAGGAGTTAACAGGGTTTTAAAGGCTAACGCGTCTCAAACTCAAATGAAAAGCACAAGCAAGATGCGGGACCCAGTCAACAGAGTCACCAGATTTACAAGAAGTAAAAAATAAAAAAGAAAGAAAGAAAAGAAAAATTTAAAAAAAGAAATAATAAACAAATAAATAGAAATTACGGCCCCTAGCTCGTTAACTAACATTAGGGTGAAGATGACATTATGTCAACCATTAGACAAGTTTGCTAGCAAGATAACTAATATTACACCGCTAAAACTCAAATCTAAGTAAGATGAAATCTCAATTAAGGTGGGGTTTTTTTTTTTTTTACACCAGTTAGTGCATTTCAGTCATTAATTTTGTTAATAATGATATAAAATCTTGGCATGTTCATTTCCTGTTCTGTTCGCAGATAATTTTGTTCATTTTGCTTATTGTTTGCTTTTTTTCTCTTGTTTTTGAAAGTTTTTGCAGGGTAGGCAAGAAATTAAATTGTGTTGGCTCGTATTCAATGTTGCTAGCCAGCTAATATTAAGTCAGGATTGAATTGTTATCTATTAGGCATGCTTGCTAGTTCGCTAGCTAACAAAGTTACATAATAAATTGTGCCAACCATTAGGCAAGTTTACAAGCAAGCTAGTGAATATTAGGCAAGAAATGTATGCTAACTACTAAGCAAAGTTGCTAGATAGCTAGCTAATATTAGTCTAGGGATAAAATTGTATCAGCCTTTAGGCAAATTTGCTTGCAATCAAGCTAACATAAAGCAAGAGACTAAATTATGTCTACTAAAAGTTAGCAAGGGAACTAACTAGTATTATGCGAGAGAGTTACCTGTGTTAGACATTATGCAAGGTTGCTAGCAGGCTAGCTAACATTAGGCAAGAAATTTTATGTCTACTGGTTAGCAAGGCTGATAGCTAACTAATACTAGACTGGAAATTAAAATGTGCCAGCCATTAGGCAAGTTTGCTAGTAAGCTAACTATCTCTGGGTAAAATAATAATAAAAATAATTATGTTTTCTTTTGCAAAATTGCAAGCTAGCTAATATTAGGCTAGATATTAAATTGAGTTAGCCATTTAGCAGGTTTGCTGGCTAACATTAGGTGATAAATTCAATTATGTACAAGGGTTAGCAAGGTTGCTAGCTAACATTAGGATAGCTATAGTACTGTGTAAACTGGTAGCCATTCGGTTTAATGCTAGCTGCAATTGTCAAATATGTCTTTTTCTCCACTCATATAGTGACTATGGTTTCATTTATATCTTATTCAAAATATTATTGAAAATAACTGAATTGTTGTCCCTCCATAACAGTCACCACAAGAAATATGCTACAAAAAAAACCTTCCTCATGTTCAAATGATAATGTTTTGGCCTTTATACATGCTTTATTCAATCCCCGGCACACAGTGCATCTTAAATGCGTGTCGTCCTGTAATTAGACTATTTTTCCATATCAATCAGCACCTGTTTGGCCTTTCAACCGGACTAAAGCACCATTTTCGTCCTAGCAACTAGCGCACTTCAGTGGAGTGCTATTAACACAACACAGGGTATGTGTGTGTTGATCTACACTGATAAATACATGGTCATGGTCAAATCTTTCTGAAAAGTGTTTTACACATTTTATCTCTTGTACTGTAGGCAAACAGAAACTGGCACTGATACAACATTAACAGCTTTAAAAAAGAAAAATAAATAAAAACCAAAAAAAGGATTATTGCTGATATATCACTGAGGATTTATGGTGTTTTTCCCTGAAAGAAAAGAAAAAAATCTGGAAACAGCTCTGGGATACATGCTATCTTACAGAATGCTGTGTGTATGTGTGTGTGTGTGTGTGTGTGTGTGTGTGCGCGTGAGTGAGTGTGTCAGGCTGCCCACAGGTAATAGGATGAAAACAGGATATAAGGAAGGAAGGCTGCGTGTTGAGGAGTTTCCTCAGAGTCATTTGTCAAAGTAGAGTGAAATATCTATTAATCCTCTCTTTCACTCTCTCACACACACAGATGCAGACAGGGACACACACAGGCACACAGGGACACAAACACAGGCACACAAACCCAGGCACACAGACACAGGCACACAGACAAACAAACTCAGGCACACAGACACAGGCACACAGACACAGGCACACAGGCAGACACACACACACTAGCGATGGTTCAGCTGAGATTTAAAACCAAATCAGATGCTTGAGTTTTTGTGTACGAGTTGTGCGTTGCGGTAAACACAAATAAAGTGTTTCGCAGCTATTCTTATTTTAATTTTACAGTTTATGGGTAAAACTGTGAAAAACTTCATCTGCAATCGTCTGATTCGCGGCCAATCAAATGCTTACTATTTAAACGAACAATTCAGCGTTGTTTACGTGATGTCATTAGAATAATGTTACTCAAAGTGATCATGGCTACTTGGTTAACTTTAGCTATTTGTTAAAACTAATACATGATAATGAGTCTAATTAGAGTAATAGTTTTATTAAGTTTGGTGTAATCCTTGCCTACTGGCTTTAATTACCTAAAATGAGGTGGGTAGTTCTCAACCACATCTAGTATTTTAGATATTATATATAATTGATTGTGTGGTTTGTAGGCTTGGTTTTATATATTTAATTGAATTTAATATTGGGCGACACGGTGGCGTAGCGGCTAGCACGTCCACCTCAACAAGAAAGTCCTGAGTTCGATTCCCAGGTTCACGTGTTTCTGTGTGGAGTTTTAAATGTTCTTCCTGTACTTGCATGGGTTTCCTCCAAGTACTATGGTTTCCTCCCACAGTCCAAAGGCATGCACATTAAGCTAGGTGTGAGTGTGAATGGTTGTGTATGTGTGTTGCCTGCGATAGTCTGGGGCGCTGTTCGGGGTGTACCCCACCTTCGCACAGTGTCGGCAGAGATAGGCTCCAGCCTCCCCGCAACCCTAGTAGGATTAAGCGGTTCTACAAATGAGTGAATTTAATATTCCCTATGGATCACAGTGCTGTTTAGTGCGTTGTGTCGTCACCCTCTGTATAACAGCCATGCAGTTACCTGTAAGCGCGCCACCCAGACTCCCTCGGCGGAGCTGTCTCCCTTCGTCACTCAGCTGGCGGGTGAATTTAAACGCCAGGCTGGAGCTAGTGCACAGCTCAGGGTTACTCGCCTTGCGTAAAGGCAGTGGGGGTGGAGACAGAATGTTATCCAGCTGGAGGATGAAAAAATTAATACAGAGTGTAAATTAGGATGCAGAACATAGTATTACACTGAACATACTGTATCTGTGTTAATAGGACAGGCAAGTAGTGTTTACAATATTTGGGGGGGGTGGAGATTTCCTCATGTGACACACATCACACTGTGTGTAAAGCTAACACAAAGGGGTTATGTGGATTTATGTATGTTGATTTTTCTAGCCAAATATGCCACACTGAAATAATGAATAAAATGCCCTTTTTTTTTAGGTCTTCCTGGAACTTGGAATGTTTATTTTAAAGAAAAAAAATTGGAGGAAACAAATAAAAAAAAAACACCACACAAATCAGTTCATATTTATTCATCTACTTACATTCTTGTTTGTTTATTTACTTATAATTTGTTCATATATTTATTCACTTACCTACTTATGTGTTTATATATTTATTTATTTACTTACTTTTTTTATTTACTTATTTGTTTATTTGCTTATATATTCACATTGTTGCTTATTTATTTGTTTGTTTGTTTGCTAGTGTGCTTGTTTATAATTTTATTTATTTGCTGGTTTATTAGTTTTTTTTTAACTAAATTGCTAAAATTTTCTTAATTATTTACCTATTTACTTACTTATTTACCAAGCCATTTATTTATTTTTTTGTTTATTTATCTACTTACTTAACTACCAACAAACTTTGTCAGCTCATTTAAAAATTAACTCCTCTACAGTGACAAGATAATTCAGCATAATGTTCACCTTTGATTTTGTTCAACCACCCCACCCCCCACACTCACCACATTGACGTGACAATGTGACCATGTGACGTATTGCAAAATATTACAAGAGTACGAAAGAATTACAAAATGGTGAAAATGAAGCAAGCTTAACTAAATTAGGCCCAATTACACCAAAAATTCATTGACATGAATCTACAGTCCGGGCTAGAAAGAAATCAGCCTCACCTCATATCATTTCATGCATTTCCGATCTCAACCACTGGTGGTGCTGTTGTCCTCATTTCCTCAAAAGTAATAAAAATGAACTAAATGTTTTTGGTTCACAGCAAATGAGATAACACTGATGCCAAAACTGTGCTGAAATTTGTTTTCTTGAAAGATGAGGAAAGGCTTTTTATTTTGTGAACATAATGTTATAAAATTCACCACTCAGTTCTGATAGCTACAGGCATATGCAACATTAAGACTTAAAGCTCCACAATAGAAGGAAAAACCCTTTCAAATTGAATTCAAAGCACATTTCAACAACTCTCCTATTATCATCGTCCCTGATACCGCTCCACGTGATGCGACGTCACAGCCCATTATTAAAGGTATTGTTCAGTCTAGTTGAAAGGGGCCTGTGTTTAGATGAGAAAAGACTCTCACCAGGCGAGCGTAAACATGACTGGAACAGGGAACACCCAAAATCTTTCAGTGCTCCTTTCAACATGCTGTCATGAACTTGCCCTCGCCGTTTCCCTTCAGGGAATCCTGGCTGCCACAAGCGCATTTGTTCAACTGCAGTTTGTGAAGAACATAAATCTGACCAATTATTTCGATTAAAAAGATATGTGAACAAAGGAAGCTTAAGCAAGAGTGGAAGTTTCCTACACTCAAAAAGACTCAAACCGGGGACTGCCAGGGGTCCAGGAAGCATCGTCTGGTGGTCTGGGATTTTCTAATTTTGTTACAAGTTTGTAAACCACAATCCACCACAATCATGGCTTGATTCCAACATTCCAACATCTTAAATAATGTTGGAATATAATGACATTTTTTAATGAAATAAAAAAACAAATAAATTACTAAAAATTGGTTTAGTAATAAATATATAAATATAATAAATAAATAATAAACATAACATTTTCTAGATATTCCAATAATGAGACTCATTTATTTAAAAAAGAATTTTAATAAGAATAATAATTTAGCATATTAACATTTTTCTTTCAGAAAATAAATTCATCCTGGACCAGTAAGTGACTATTTAATTAATTATAAATTTTTTAACATTTAAAAAAGCTACCCGACAATTAAACAATTAAGAATCCCTGACAAAGTCAAATACTACAATAATAATAACAGAAATAAGATCATTCTAAAGATAATTTAGACACTTTGGTTATAAAGAAAAAATACTTCTCCTTCATTTGCAAGTTAGCGAGCTGGTAATCTTGGGTTTACACTGGGGCACGATGTTGACAATCTCCACGATTTAAAAAAAAGTATGGAGCTCCATGATTTATGATCACGCTTGGAGCATGATTGGGGTATAAAAAGGTGGCAGGAAGCACCCAAGAGATGAAACTTGAAGGTGCCTATCTCAGCCGACTCTGGGCAAATGGCAGATACCCCCTTAACAGCTCGCCAGACCATTGCAGGGCCAACACACACACACACACACACACCCTAAAAAACATTCACTCCTCACATTCGCACCTAATGCCAATTTGGAACAGCTAATTAGCATAACAGGCATGTCTTCTAACCTCTGCTAACCACTACAACATCGTGGCGCCCTACAATCGTACTTCCTACAAGTAAATAAAGTACAGCGATTATTTAGGAATAAAAAAGTCAAAGTGCGTTTTGTACTGTTTTGTAGTATGTTGCACACACAGTTTGCTAAAGACTCCAGGAAAACAGGTCAAGGTGTGAGCCAGCTGCTGATTTCATTTAAAGGGAGAGAAAAAGGAATTAATTCACCTCGCTGCCAAACTAACCAAACTGCTCCACTCAGAGCGAATGCTTTGGTTGTTAAAGTGCTGCCAGGATTCAGTACCCCGCTGTTTCAGCTCTCATAATTCCACACATTAATCAGACGGCGAATGAATATTTAATCTACAGGGAATGTGGTCCGGCATCGAAGACCATTTCGGCTACAGAGCCTGAGTAAGAGGTAAATCAGTACCATCCATGAAGCGCATTATTACAGCAGTACAGCAGCTTTCAGTGTTCTAGGTTTCTTTGGATATTACTTCAGGAAATGTGCAAAGAAATAACAACACTTTTACACAACCCTACCTCCCATTACTCTGTTCCCTCTTTCCAAGAGTCTATTAAAGGGGCATTTTCTTAAACAGGAATCTCTATATGACTGTTTTTCTCCTATCGCAGTCAAAAGGACCGATCAATAAAGTCTCCTACCACGTTATAGCACTGGTTGTCGTCTGAGCAATCCCATAATTCCACTTAAAGGTGTTCTTGGGTGGCATAGTGGTCAGCACAACCGCCTCACAGCAAGAAGGTCCTGGGTTCCATTCCTTTTTTTAATCCAGTTTGCATGTTCTCCTCGTGCTTGCGTGGGTTTCCTCCAGGTACTCCGGTTTCCTCCGACAGTCCGAAAAACATGCACAGTAGGCTGATTGGCTGTTCTAAATCGCCCCTAGGTGTGAGTGTGAATGGCTGTGTGTGGGTCCTGGCGAGATGTTCAGGGTGTACCCTGCCTTCGCTCAGACTCGGCTGAGATGGGCGCCAGCCTCCCCCGTGACCCTAATGAGGATTAAGCGGCTTAGAAAATGAACGAATGAATGGATATGGGTTCTTGTGTACACAGAGGTGATCTAAATGTGCACCAAGTGAGGTTTGTTCACTATACTGCTTCCGTGTCAAGTGATGAATGTAAATGCACATGCAAAAATGTTTGGCATAGGTTTACCATATCGGGTGGCTGAAGCCTCAACCATTCACGAGCGTGCGGTTCTAAAACAAATCATCTGCGCATATAAAATGTCACTTTAACAGATGGTTTGTAAACAAAAGTGATGAGCGGCACTCAGCGCTTCCATCGGATTCTTCCATTTCGCAAACACTTTTATATAAACAACTGAGACAGGATACACTTTAAGCCTAAAAGCTCGCACTCCCTCACCAAACTGCTTAATCCTACTACTGGGACACGGGGCGGCTGGAGCCAATCTGAGCTGACTCTGGCCGAAGGCGAGGTACACCCTGAACAACTCGCCAGACCATCACAGGGTGACACACACACACACACAATCATTCACGCTGACATCCACAACTTGGAGCAATCTGAAACAGCCAATGAACCTAATGTGCATGTCTTTGGACTGTGCGAGGAAACCGGAGTACCCAGAGGAAACCCATGCAAGCACAGGGAGAACATGTGAACTCCACACAGAAACGCCCCGAGCCAAGGATTGGAACCCAGGACCATCGTGCTGTGAGACGGACATGCTAACCACTACGCCACCATGCCACAACCGGAGGTAAAATTCTGCACACCATCACGCAGCCCTATACTCTTTATATTTTGCTGGTCCTTACTATCAAATTCATCTGGATGCTAATGTCATAAAACAACCTTCCTAAACAGCTGTGGACACACACTGCTTATACATCTGCAACCCAGTCCTGGCGTTGAAATTAAACTGTGATGGTTATAATTTACGGCCAAACCGATATGAAGAACACCGGTGTCATGTTTAATGTTTAAGAAGGGTCTAGCGCTAGTTTCATCTTCCTAGTTAACCTCACAGAGCCAGTAATGTTTTGTTTTTTTAAACAATAATGACCTTTGTAACCAAACACCCTTACATCAGTTCAAGAAGATTTTCCTACGGTTAGCATGATAAGGATATTGTTGGCCTGCTAAGTTGTTAGCAGCACTACTCCATACTACATGGGTTCTGTATCTCCTCCGTCTTAGTTAGAAATCATTCAGCTGACACCCGTGCACCCGTCAGCTTCTTGTGTGTAAATATAGCATCCAAAAAAAAAGAGAGACATAAGAGTGGTAACAAATAGACAAATAGAACCTCCATCAACCCAACAAAGTTCAGAACTAGGGCTTGGTATGGTACGTTTGAGTTCATTTTACTTGAATAATCAAATCTAAAATTTGAATGGTTAAAAAAATAAAAAAGCTATTTTGGGGAATTATTCACTGACAACCAAATTCGCTGTGCGCAAAACGTTAACAGCCGAAGCTGAGCAGCAGAAGTACTGAGTCAAAGTACTGAAGGCTGCTGTTCATCCTCAACAGCCGACATTTGATGCAAACCAGTTCATAAAAAGTTATTCATTAATGGTTAGCCTAAACACTTTGTTCCTGTTATGTGAACATTTCCCATAGACACATAAGGCGTGGTCATACATCAGCTAAAGTGTCCAGGTCCTTTTTTAACCATTAAAAACAATCAAATAAATGTCATGCAAAGAGAAATAAAAGTGTCTCTACCATCAGCCTTATTATAACGGATAGAAATCATAAAAATATAGTAAAAATGTATGATTTGGGAACAACTAGTTAGTCATGCTAGTTAGTAAATGATGGGCAGTGGTGGCTTGGAGGTTAAGGCAATGAGTTACTGATCCGAAAGTCAGGGGTTTAGTCCCCAGTACCACCACAGTTGGGCCCTTGAGCAAGGCCCTTAACCCTCAATTGCTCAGTTGTAAAAAGTTAATAAATAAATAATTGTAAGTTGGATAAAAGTGTCTACCAAATGCCATAAATGTAAATGATAAAATAATATTATATAGTGTGTATAAAACATTCTTCAGTAAAGATAGTCCCCGAAATGAAATGTCGAGGGGCCTATTACCCAACACCCACCAAGCCCAAGGTGAAAAATTGTTTTAGCATATATCACATGGGAACATAGCAAAAGCAAAATTATAACTAAAATTAATTATAATTATATAAAATTATAACTAAAATTATTCTTTTACGGTATATTTTTACACGATTAAAGAGTGACGGTGGTCACATGCGCGCCATTACGCTAACTTTAGTACATGGAATATGGAGAAGTTTCACACTACATGACCTTTCTACCCCAAACCCTTCCATTAGAAACTCAAGAAATAAATCTCTCTGGTCATCACATTCCAGTATCTACGATCCAGCTGTCGTAGTGGCACCAAAAAGAATAAATCTGGCAGGTTTTTTTCTTGGAACGATGTGAAACCAACAGACCCGGAGCCAACGTGACTCGCGAATTTCGACTTTTGTAATAGACACACGTAGACGGCCCCTGGCTCCTTTGCATGTTGGCTCCTTTTACTGCTTTTACTGTTGATGGTCTGCAGGAAACGCCTGCCCGTCTCTCTTCTCGGAAATCATTCAATAGCAGGGCATTGTTTTAACCTTTAATGTGTTGACCACAGAATGTCCCGAGACAAATTCATACCCAGAGTCCTTTCCTACAAACCATTTGAGTCTTTAACAAAAAGAAAGAAAGAAATGCATGTGTAAAGTAAAAAATAATCATAATAATGATGATGTCACATGACCTCACAAGTATTGTGTTTCACTTTAAGAGGTATCGTTCAGCACAGAGAAATGTAAATAACTGTAAGTAATTACAGACTATCTGACTCTAACTATCTGGCTAAGAGAAAGCCACAGCAGAGTACTGCAATCTTGCCAGCTTAGTGGCCTGGTCGCTATATTTGGAGACTTTTTAGACCCCTTTAACAAGTCAAAGAGGCTAATGTCAAACATACAACGTCTTAAGCAGACATTAGTGACTGTCAAGCACATAATAAGGCTCACTGGTTATATGAGTTAAGGTAGCAGGTTCAGGGGAACCAATTAAAATTTGAAAAATCACTTATCACTGTTTTTCATAACATCCAATTACTGATCACCACAGTTCCCAATACAAAAATCACAATTTTCCTCAAATGACCAAGCACTGGTCACTATTGTTCCGAATGGCCAATTGCTTAACACTGTTTTCCCAACAACCAATCACTGATCGCCACAGTTCCTAATGCACAAACACAAGTTTCCTCTAATGACCAAACACTGGTCACCATTGTTCCCAATGACAGATCACTGATTGCTAATGTTCCCCATGCACAAATTACTGATCACTCTTTTTCCCCAACAACCAACCACTCATCACCAGTGTTCCCAATGACCAATCAGTATTTTCCCCATCTTCCAATCACTGATCACCACTGTTCCTCATGAACAATCACTGTTTTTACCAATGACAAATCAGTGGCCTCCAGTGTTTCCAATGACCAATCACTATTTTCCCATCTTCCAATCACTGATCATCATTATTCCCAATGACCAATCACTGATCACTGTTTTTCCCAACAAGCAATCACTGATCATCATTGTTCCCAATGAACTCACGATATTTCCCAACAACCAATCAATGACTACCACTGTTCCTCATGAACAATCACTGTTTTTCCCAGTGACTAATCACTGGTCAATATTGTTCCCAATGACGAAGCCATAGCCAGAAAGCTCACTGACGCGGTTTCTTTTAGACTACAACCGAATATTCATTCTTACCATAAGGAAAGATATGTTTCTGTCAGAAATGTTATTATCCATTATTTTGTGTCCTGATAAAAACCTATTTGTTTATGTAACTCGGTTTGGTTTGCAAATACCCATGATGATTCAATGATATGCAAATTAGGCACTGACTTCATCTAGCAAGTTCTAGTAACTATATAGGTGTCCATAAGTCACCTTCTCCTGAAAAAGAGTTATTCATTACTAATCCATTAGGTTTAAACATTACCGGCAGTGAATCAAACCTTATTTTCAAAATACAGAAACAAATACAACATTCGATGTGCGATTTATTGGTCTTTACTTTCTTGTACAGTAATAGTTTTTAAGAGAATGACTCTAATAGAAGAAACCATCAGACCACCGGACATCTGGGTGACCTCATCCATCACCTCCGCTCCATTCCCAGCTAAATCTCGCCCCGTCAAAGGCCACAGGTTCAAATTACAGACCTCTACTGATGAACTCAACCCCATCTCCTATCTCCTGTGGCCTGCAGCGCGAGTGGAGCCAATACTGAGAGCTTGTACAGCTAAGCAAACTCTCACGAGGGACAGAGCTTCCTGTGCGCCTCAGTTCCATGTGGCCCTGGGTGTAATGTTAGATACGCTTTGCTTATCCATGAGATCATGCAACGATGTCGGTGAAAAAAAAAACAAAACAAAAAAAAAAACAAAAAACTTTTTTTTACTTTTTTTTCTTTTTTCCCAAAGTTTTAGCTTTAGAATCGAACTTTATATTAATCATAAATTTAGCCTGTGTGTTAACTTACAAATATCATGAGCAGAAGTAAAAATTTATATTTGGAGACAAAAATAGTATCACTGTAAGATTAAAATTAAAAAGATTTTTTCTTTAGCTGGCTTCGGGCGACTGACAAAAGAACGAAGAAAAAACATTTACAAGAAACCTTTTCAGGTTATTATTCCAACTTTTTTTTCCTTTTTTTTCTCCCCTAAATTTAGCCGTATCCAATTCCCACCCATTAAGTGTTGCCTCCCTATCACATACGCCCCCACCAATCAGGTGCCCCCTCCGTGACATGCAGTGCTTCCACCCGCCTCTTTACGAACTGCTGCAGTAGAAACGTGCGTCACGATCACTGAAGCCGATGCATTGCCAACGATCTGATACATATGAAGCATCTACTAATACGATTCGGCGCATTGCCATATGGCGATGAAAACATTATTTTCACAATTCTTGTGTCAATCATAACTACGGTAACCTTTTTATATTCTTTACTAAAATTACCCCTTCCCACAATATTAAAGAATCCTTTATAAAATTCCCAGATCCCGAATCACCACCAAAATCTAATGAAATGTTATTTGGGCAGTACCATACCCTGACACCCCCCCCACACACACACACACCCCCAAACACCCCCCACCCCTCCCCCACCCCATTTCATGAGCTAAATTCATGTTTTTATAATATTATTAATATCACAAGTTAAAAACAAGAAGCTTCTTCTTTTCAATTTCCTCTAATTCTTTCCTTCATTGTATTTCGAGAGCGCTGCTCTCCTCAGGCTTGCTTTGCCTCTCGTGGTAATTGAGCAGCTCATTTTAAAAAGAAAGTAGAAGAAAAAGCCACAGGCTACAAGCCAAAATACACAGGATGTTTTGTTGATGTGCATTTGGGTTAAATCAGAGTAAAATCTGTTTGTTGTGATCTAACTGAGTCAGATTCCCTAACAGTGCCTTCACATTTGCAGCGTTTAGTGTGTTTGAATTTAATTTCAGGGGTTTTTGTTTTCTTTTTTCAGCAGGAAAGGACTCGACAATTGCAGTACAGCGCAGATCAAGACAACTAAACTGAGACAACTGCACATCCAGCAGTTATGTAGTTATGGCTCGACTGCAGTATCTCAGTAACATGATGAACATTTAGCCTTACTAACTTTAGGGGGGAAATGAAATAAAGAAAACAAACTAACTTGTTTTTGTGAACTTTCCCAGATGGTGAAAATGCTAAACAAGTAAAAACGTAGGTAATACCATTCTTTAATTAATTATTTATTTATGTTTGGCAAGTTGCTGCGGTATAGGAAGATTCAAGCATGTTGGGAAACAGTTGTTAGAAAAAAAATAATTATTTTGCAAAACAAGAGCAATCAGAGAGAACAAACCTCTGCCAAGCTACAAAAAAAAAAAAACAGCACCCCCTGCTGAGCCTGCACTGATACTACACTTCAAAATAATCCTGCTCTCTCACAATGTTAAAGAATTCTTTTTAAAAAAAATTCCCGGATCGTGAATTTGGTCCGGATCATCTCCAAAATCGAACGGAGACTTCCTTGTCTCTTCCAAACATTTCATGAAAATCCGCACATAACTTTTGACGTAATCCTGCTAACAATTCGAAGGTAAAACATAAGCACACATCAATTTTTCCTCAGCAAAGTTCAAACCAAGTTTGTTGTCTTACCAGAAAAATTTTCCTTTAAGACAGAATGGGATACCCGGCGTTCACATTTCGAATGCAGAGATTGTAAGCGAGATCAAAAGCGCACATCAAGCTGGGAATGGCCACCGCGATGGTGGTGAAGAGCTTTAAGGAGATTATAGACGAATCCTCTTAACATGCAGGTCGTACACCGGCTGAGCGGAACCTCTCCTCAGCAAAAAGCAACGAGAAAATACAGACTGGTTTCAAAGCTTTGGAAAACCTAAGAGGCTAATGAGGACGGTAGCGTGCGTGGTCTGAGTGTCCCTGGTGAACCGATTTGTCTGAATCAGGAATACTAAAGAGGTCATGATACCATGCAATTTATTGAAGGAGTATTCTTTTCATATCCAGTAGGTGTGGATATAATAACACCTGCAATTTTTTTCATTATTGTAATTTTTTTCTCTAAACAGATTTTAGTTTCCAATTCAATAAAACAATTGAAGCTTTTTTGCCAGTTTGTTCATTAAAAAACAATTTTCGTTACAACAAAAGTCACAATAAAATGTATATTTATTATAATTAATAGCGGCACCGTGGCGCAGTGGTTAGCACGTCCGCCTCACAGTAAAAAGGTCCCGGGTTCGATTCCCAGGCTCAGACCGTTTCTGTGTGGAGTTTGCATGTTCTCCCTGTGCTTGCGTGGGTTTCCTCCGGGTACTCCACTATCCTCCCACAGTCCAAAAAAAAAAACCCTGCACAGTAGGCTAACTGGTGGTTCCAAATCACCCCTAGGTGTGAGAGTGAGTGTGAATGGTTGTATGTGCGTTGGCCCTGCAATTGTCTGGCGAGGTGTTCATGGAGTACCCCGCCTTGGCTCAGAGTCGGCCGAGATGGGCACCAACCTCCGACCCTAATGAATGAATGAATGAATGAATGGATAATGAAGTTTTTTTACTGGTTTTACCTTTTTTTCCCAATCATAACTTTTTAAAGTGAAAATTTTATTATATTTTATTATAAATAAGTTTATAATATAAATGATTAATTTTTTTTTCATTACAAATTACATGTAATGCTATAGTATCAATATTATAATGCAAAATTGGTATTGAAGACAAAGTTAGGGTTCATTAAAACACCACATACTTCCACATTCATAAAATTATGGAAACAGATGCCTTATATGATGGGCGTGGCCTAATGGTTAGAGAAGCGGCATTGGGACCTAAAAGGTCGCTGGTTCGATTCCTGATTCAGCAGGAACAATGTGTGGCGGTGGCAGAGTGAGCTGCACCTTCCCTTCCTCCACCTTCATGGCTAAAGTGCCCTTGAGCAAGGCACCGAACCCCCAACTGCTCTCCTGGCGCCGCAATCTATGGCAGCCCACTGCTCCGAGTGTGTGTGTGCTCACTGTTTACATGTGTGTGTGTGCTCACTTCGGATGGGTTCAACACAGAGGCACTAATTTCCCTTGTGGGATCAATACAGCATATCCAAGAAAAATAAATAATAATAATAATCCACTCCAGAATCCAGCAAACAATGTCAAATAACCTCTTTAGCAAACTCAGCAAAGCAAACCTTTAAGTAAGAAAAAAGAAGCAGTGTCTCTGCTCGGTGCTACAGTGTCCTCTCCTATTTACATCACAATTCAGGAGGGAGAAGAGAAAAGCGAGGGAACTATTTAAAAACGGGGCCAACAAATTCACATAAAAACGGTCAGGGGGAAAAACTCAGCCCAGCGTTTAAATAAGTCACTACACGGCAAATAACCAGCTCGAAATAAATAAATAAATAAAGAAGAAAAAAAACAGTAAAAACATCAACAAGCAACTATTAATATGCCATGATCACTATAGTTAAGGTTACATACAGTCTAGTAATGTGTTAATGATCTGACTGATGGCTCCACCACAATAATAAACCTTGGTTGATTCCCCTCAGCGGAGTCAGACTCCACCCCCCTCCTCTTTTTTAATTGAAGAAAAAAGAAATAAACAAAAGATAGGGCTCCCATGTGGCACAACAAAAAGCATCCACCCCATCATCCGGAAATCGGTGATGCTGCAGCCATCCATGCCCGAGCTCCCGGGAAGGGATAGCATGTCTTCATCGTCGTCATCATCCCCCCGTCACTCACATGGACAGGAGCCAATCAGCAGCTTCTGTGAGTCCATGAATGTGAAGGTGGATAGCATTTTCCTCTGAGTGTGTTACACCACTCTTAATACTGCATAAACAGAATTTTCAAAAATGTGGTCTCTCTCGTGCCTAGGGGGAAACGTGGTGATCTTCGCCCCTTGTGGTTAGTAGCTGTCGTGAGATAAGGTCTTGAAAAGAAAAAGAAGTTTCTTCCCTGATTTTTCTTCCTTGATTTAGTCGAGTCCCTATACAGGGCAGTCAGATCCAGGGTCGGACGCAAGATTTGCCCTTGTTGTGCCGGGTATACAGGTCAGCTGAGGGGCTCGGCTGTGGGAGATGAGGGCAGACCAGCAGGTGGTTCATGGTCTGCTCTTCAGCACAGTTGTATGCAGTTGTTTCCCTTATGTTAAGGATCCATTTGTTTATGAGGACCTTACAGCGACAAGTTGTGAAGGTGATTTTGGGCTCATCCAGAAGGGCGATGGCTCAGGGGAGCTAGATGGGAGGCACTCCTTCGGGCTGATGGATACCGCGAGTGGTGCAGACCGGAGGTGGGCCATCCAGAGACCCATCCGTTGAGAAGAATTATTATATCCACACCTACTGAATATGAAAAATGTTGGTTCCAAATCCTGTACCATGAACACTTTGTGGGAATTCCTCCAACCATCCATTCATCGGTTGACCACATTCTTTGTGATGCTGATTGGCTGTTATGCATCGCAATACTGATTAGCTGTTATGCATTGCGATACTGATTGGTTGTTATAAATCATGATGTTGATTGGATGTTATGCATTGCAATGCTGATTGGCTGTTATGCATTGCGATACTGATTGGTTGTTATAAATCATGATGTTGATTGGATGTTATGCATTGCAATGCTGATTGGCTGTTATGCATTGCGATACTGATTGGTTGTTATAAATCATGATGTTGATTGGCTGTTATGCGGTGCGAAGCTGATTGGTTGTTATAAATCATGATGTTGATTGGCTGTTATGCGTTGCGAAGCTGATTGGTTGTTATAAATCATGATGTTGATTGGCTGTTATGCATCACAATAACGATTGGATGTTATGCATAGCAAAGCTGATTGGTTGTTATAAATCATGATGCTTGCTTGAATGTTATGCATTGCAATACTGATTTTTTTGTTATGCATCGCAAACCTGATTGACGCTTACGGTCCAGAAATGACTACCCCACATCTTTAAGTAAACCTAATCAATTCCAAACAAGGCTTAATACACATCATGACATCCAGGAGACCATTTCTAAATGTTACTATCTTCCATTTTATTTTTAAATAACTGTGTGGCATGCTGCAAATAAATCGGTACTGACATATGTGTGATATGATTTAGCGCAGGCCACACGCAAGACAAACTGCGTCCAGTTCTCGTCAGGTAGGTTTCAACTGAATAGAAACTTTAGTGTTATGCTTAAGCTTTTAATTACTCAGTACAGCTGGACAAACTGGTTTAAACTATTAAACTAATACAGTCACGTTGGAGGCAAACCAGGTCACCGATGATGCTGTAAAACATTTACAAATAATTAATTCGTTAAAACAATCAGGCAATGTTTTCCATCTGGCACGCTCAAGTCATGTTACAGCGAAGCACCTGAGTGGAGCACCATAGGCACGCAACATGATTTGGATGGTTGTCCCATGTCCACACATGCCCACCACAGGAAACCCAATAAGGCTGCCAGGTTGCTGAGTTGATGCTGATTGGCTGTTATAAATTGCTACCTTGCAAGACAATGGCCAAAAAAAAACCCCAGATTTATTATTAATAATGAAAAAGGTAAAGTCTGTTGGGTTTCTACACCCGAGCCTACAGGCTCATCAGGCCAGAGCTTATCCCCAGTTTCCTTAGCATGAAGCAACTACTGTAGGAGTCACAACTCCTCCTGGATGAGACGCTAGTCCATCACAGCTTACATTCCCAGTATTTTTACTGGTACGCATTTATACTGCTGGGTGGACAGAGGCACACTTGTGGTTAAGACCTTGTCCAGCGGTCTTAGCACGATGGGGGTCTAAAGGGGATTTGAACCCACAAACTCTCGATCAAGAGACCAGCACCCTACCCAATACACCACCAGCCCCATTAATAATGAAACTGAAGCCCAAAAATAGAGGCTCATACACCACTGCTCAGACTTACACAGAAAAAAAAACACAATCAAATTCAAGTAAAAATAACATGGAACATGAATGGAAACACGGAACATGAATTTGTTAAACGGATAATTAATCGAACAAAGCAGATGATACAAATCAACATGGAAATCAGCGGGTGAAAGGAGGTGAAAAGAAAACTCAGTGTTAACCTTTCCTGCTTTTGCTTCAGACCGTAGTCGGGAAACAGGGCTAAAGTTGATTCAGCCTTTAAAGGAGCCACGCTACTCTTATACCTCCAGCTTAGGACACTTATCAGTAGAGGTATCTATCAGGAGCTCTGCTTTTAGACAGTGTCTAAACTGATTACCATTGAGCATGTATTGTACTGTAAACTGTATACGTTTCATTACAGAACACATGTCTGAAGTCTGACTGGGTTAAAACTGATAAATCTGGAAGATTGAGCCAAAGTCAAAGCAGTCTACAGAGGGCAAAGCCATTGCAGGCATTCAGCCAAACTGAGATCATTCTCTGAAGGTAATGCAAAACCAAACATACAAAATGTCCTCAGGCTACATTTTCTTCCCCTTAAAACATATGCAAACTTTAGAACTGAAATATAGTCCAAAAATCTAAATCCTGAAGGAAAAAACTCAATAATTAACTATTTGTTGGAGTTGGAATTTGGTATGAAAGTATCACAGGTAGCTAGAATTCACCCGGAACGTGTATTTACACACAAGACCTCATAATAATATCTATTAGTCATCGCTCAACATCTCATCCATCACTAACCAGCCTGGTCTCCGCCAGAACGCTGCACAAATGTAGCATGTTGCATAATAAGTCCAGCGTTTGCTCTCTCCAAGATAACTACATTGGATTCCTTTTAACATTCGTTTTCACAGTCCATTAAATCACCATTACACCACAGCTCATTCGCACTGCCATAAGGTCGGAGCTCTCCAGATTCCTGAAGGACCAATTTAGACACCATTAAAGACACTTCATCCATCAAGGGTCACTTATTAAACCACTATGAGCATTTCTACACTTGAAACAAAAAGTGTTAAACACAAAAGACTGTTTAATAGCATTACAACAGCAACAGCACGTTGCAGAAACCTGTAATGGGTTCTACAGTTGCTTTCACAGCTGTCATATGAGGGATTTTTCGTCATTACTTGTTGAAAAACTGATTGTTTAAACAATTGTTTTGAGGAAAAGTAGAATGAAAATGTAGCTCAGCTTTTCTTAAGCTTTTTAAACTGGGCTGCTTCATCCCATTGGGGTGCGAGGAGCCTGGAGCCTATCTCAGCCAATACTGGACAAAGGCGTTGTACACCCTGAACCATCGCAGAAGCAACACATATACAACCATTCACACAATTAGCCTAATGTGCATGTCTTTGGACTGTAGGAGGAAACCGGAGTACCCAGAGGAAACCCACACAAGCACCCTTGCCGATACAGGGACTCGAACCCAGGACCTTCTTTCTGTAACCACTAAGCCACCATGCCGCCCTAGATGGTGAAATCTGACTCACTCATATTCCGGATCCCCGCTTAATCCTACAATTAGGATGGAGCCTATCTCAGCCAACCTCTCTCAGTCAATCACAGGGCCAACACACACACAAAACTATTCACAGTCACACCTAGGGACAATTTGTAAGAGCCAATTAGCCTAAAGTGAATGTCATTGGGCTGGTGAATCGAGTCCAATTCCTGTGCAAGTCCATTTATGAAGATAGATTGGCTTACCAACCAATCCATGAATGGTTCGTATAGATAGAGCTGGCAATTTAAACAGACGACGGTGTTGATTCATGCATTTATAGTGGTGTCGATTCAAACAGACGGTAAGGTTGATTCATATAATAACAGTGAGGGTGGTACAGCGGCATAGTGGTTAGCATGTCCGCCTCACAGCAGGAAGGTCCTTGGTTCAATTCCCGTGTAGAGTTTGCAAGTTCTCCCAGTGCTTGAGTAGGTTTCCTCCAGGTACTCCGGTTTCCTCCCAAAGTCCAAAGGCATGCACATTAGGCTTACTGTATGTTCCAGATTGCCCCAGGTGTGAGTGTGTGTGTGTGTGTGTGTGTGTGAATAGTTGTGTGTGTTGCCCTGCGATGGTCTGGCGAGCTGTTCAGGGTGTACCTCGCCCAGTGTTGGCTGAGATAGGCTCCATGCAACACTAGTAGGATTGTATTGCTTCATATAGATGGTGAGTCGATTCATATATTGACTTGGTGTCGATTCACTGATTGTGAATTCGGCTCATAATGTAATAGACTAGTGAACCGATTCACATGGATTGCGGTGTCGGTTCAGAGAAGTTATTAAAGCTCATGCATGTTAATTAAGTTGCATTGGTGCACACAAGTTTTGGCACCCGACAGGTATGTACAGGTACTCGGAAACACACCTGTCCTGGCAGCTTGTCAACACCGAAACACTGAGAAAAAAGCTTTTAATGTGCTGTTTGACTGAAGTTTACCATTTCGTCTTCATCCTCGTCGCCTTCATGGTCTTCTTTATTCCTCATTTTCTGCTCTTGGCTGTGGTTTTCAGGTTCCTGCTCCTCGCCCTGCTGCTTCCCTTTTCTCTCGACACTGAAAGCTCCAGGGAGGAGGCAGGGAGGATCCACACGATCCGCTTCAGATTCGGTGTCAGTGCAGCAGAAATCCGCGTCGGACACGGTGTCGGGGTCGGCGTCGGAACAAGTTCTGCTGTCGGATCGTTTAGTTTGCTCTCTCTCCATTGCTGTGAGCCGAACTCGAGAATGTCCTCCAGGTTCAGGATCACTCAGGGTTTACAAAGGACATCTTGTTGGTGTTTTTTCCCCCCCATGGAGCTCCTTCTGCGAAATTACGCACAACAAGCCACCAATCAGAATCAGATCCGACCTGCAGCGTTCATTATAAAGCTTATAAAAATACCAACGCGGGTAGTTTGATATAAACTCCGCCCAATACTGCTTAACCACGCCCCCTTTTGGATATAACTCAGACTGTTGACCTTTGTGCGTTAACAGAGTTGGCTCACTGACAATCAATAAGCACTGACATTAAACAATATAGGTTTTTTTGTTTTGTTTTGGTTCTTTCAGGAGAAATTTATACACGTTGTAAAATTTCACTCACCCGCTTAATCCTTCCAGGGTCACAGGGAGGCGGAAGCCTATCTCAGCCGACTCTGGGTGAAGGCTCGCCAGATCATCACATTCGGGGTTCACACTAAAAGGCTCGCCAGATCATCACATTCGGGGTTCACACTAAAAGGCTCGCCAGATCACCACATTCGGGGTTCACACTAAAAGGCTCGCCAGATCATCACATTCGGGGTACACACTAAAAGGCTCGCCAGATCACCACATTCGGGGTACACACTAAAAGGCTCGCCAGATCACCACATTCGGGGTTCACACTAAAAGGCTCGCCAGATCACCACATTCGGGGTTCACACTAAAAGGCACGCCAGATCATCATAGGCGGGGTTCACCCTGAAAGGTGCACTAGATCATCACCGGCAGGGTTCACCCTACAGAGCTCGCCAGATCATCACCGGCGGGGTTCACCCTACAGAGCTCGCCAGATCATCACCGGCGGGGTTCACCCTACAGAGCTCGCCAGATCATCACATTCGGGGTTCACACTAAAAGGCTCTCTAGATCATCACATTCGGGGTTCACACTAAAAGGCTCGCCAGATCATCACATTCGGGGTTCACCCTAAAAGGCACGCCAGATCATCATAGGCGGGGTTCACCCTGAAAGGTGCACTAGATCATCACCGGCAGGGTTTACCCTACAGAGCTCGCCAGATCATCACCGGCGGGGTTCACCCTACAGAGCTCGCCAGATCATCACATTCGGGGTTCACACTAAAAGGCTCTCTAGATCATCACAGGTGGGATTCACCCTAAAAGGCTCGCCTGATCATCACAGGCCCAAAGCACACACACACAAACTATTCACACTCACACCTAGAGGCAATTTAGAACAGCATGTCTTTGGACTGTGGGAGGAAACCAGAGTACCTGGAGGAAACTCACACAAGCACAGGGAGAGCATGCAAACTCCACACGGAAACACCCGAGCCCAGGACTTGAGCCCAGGACCTTCTTACTGGGCGGCGGACATTCTAACCACTTCGCTACCATGCTGCCTGTTATGAAAAGTCTCCTTTAGAAAATAAAGATGCATTTTAATTCCCATTTATTGCATGGGAATTTGGAACAGCCAATTAGCCTAATGTGCATGTCTTTGGAATATATTCACTCACTCTTTTGCCAAACCACTTAATTTTACCATTATGGTCACGGGGGGGTTTCAAGAGCCAACCTCAGCCGACTCTGGGCGAGGGCAGGGTACACCCGTAAGACCATCACTGGGCCAACACACACAACCATTCACACTCACACTCACACCGAGGGGCAATTTGGAACAGCCAGCTAGCCTACTGTGTATGTCTTTGGACTGTGGGAGGAAACCGGAGTACCCGGAGGAAACCCACACAAGCAGGGGGAGAACTCCACAGAAATGATATCTCCTGGTCCTGGAAACTTTAACCCAGGACCTTCTTGCTGTAAGGCAGACATGCTAATCACGACGCCACCCTGTGTACTTTTTTATTTAAAAAAAAATTTTTTTAAGTGTGTTTCAGACAAGGTTTCCTTATGGTCATGGATATTTGATCAGTAGTACTTGTTTTCTCCAAATGCTGCATTTTGAGTGACATTTATAAAGAGAGAAATTTATAACGCTATCCAGAGAGTCCAGGGAGTCAAAACAGCCTTTTCAAGTTTGAAAGAGATGTGTGTACATGGATTTGCCGGTCCTAGTTTGTCCAGTTTCTCAGAATGGCCTGGAGCCACAAGGCTCTTCATTCTGGATTCTTATCTCCAGTCAGATGTGCGGTCTCATGAGCATTGGACGGTCAGTGTTTTCCTCTGCAGGGCCGTGAGAAGGTCAGGCGCTTACGATTTACATTTATAGACATGTTTATTGCTTTAGTGGATTTACAGATGAAGAATTCGAGGATCATGTTTCGTGTGAATGTGTTTAGCGCAGGTGATTTAAAACCTGATATTGATTTATGAGTTTGGCCTTTGGGAATCATAAAGGAAGAGGAAAGTATTGATGTATTACAGCCATAACAGTGAGAAGAGCAGTAAGATAGAGGCGGAACTCTAGGATAATAAAACTGCTTAAATGATTAGTTATTAGAATCAGTTTCAATGTTATCACTCACTTCCCTCCTACACTGTCATGGATGAATAGATGGAATCCATTAAGTATCTTTGAGCGCCATCTGCTGTCAAGAAGACAGAGATCATGACAAAAAAGGAACAAAACTAACTTTAGATTATATATAAGTATAAATATTCATTCATTCATTCATTCATTTTCTAGGTTGCATAATCCTAATTAGGGTCACGGGGAGGCTGGTGCCCATCTCAGCCGACTCTGGGTAAAGGCGGGGTACACCCTGAACAGCTCGCCAGACCATCTCAGGGCCAACGCACATACAAACACTCACACCTAGGGGCGATTTGGAACAGCCAATCAGCCTACTGTGCATGTTTGTGGACTGTAGGAGGAAACCGGAGTACCTGGAGGAAACCCACGCAAGCGTGAGAAGAACATGCAAACTCCACACAGAAACGGTCCGAGCCCGGGAATCGAATCCAGGACCTTCTTGCTGGACCTTGTTTTGTTTTATGGAGAGTTAGTCCTATTGCATTCACAACTAGGTGCTGGTTCTGGGTGCTATTGTTAGTTTTCTTGGTTTTAAACGTGTCCAGGTGTGCAACTGACACGGGAAAACATGATGTACCTCGCCCTATACCTAGGGCTACATCTAGGGCAAAGATTATGGAATCACCATCTATTGGACTGGTTATGTTGGACATGGCTCCTTATTTGGTCTTGGGTACATTCTTTAATTTATTCAAAAAAAAATTAAAACCATAAAAACAATCAAAATTCTTCTCAATTTACAAAGTTAGGACTAAAGAAAACAGTGATGTCGATTAAAAGATAATATTATCCACAGAATAAATTCTAAAGCCACTTTAAATTAATGGCACGTAACATTGACGGACACATCATGTCACCTATGGCTAAAATCAAGGAAGTCTGAGCATGTCCAGAAGTAATAAATATGCACGAGACTTGGTCTTGGCTTCAGGGTTTTTTTTCTCACTGATGTGTGAACCAATTTATAAATGAACGTAACATGTAATAGGTTTGACAGACATTTCACCTGTATTTTTTTTTATGTTGATAGAACTACCTGTATGGATTTTTTTACGACAATTCTTTTAGTGGGTGCAACCAATGCTACCTTCTGTCCAGTTTATTAAAACCAAGTACAGATATTTGCCGGTATGTACATCATAAAGACCAAGATATCAAATATATGGATCTTGACAGACGTTACGTTCAGACGCAAATCTCATTAAAAAGGCGATTTTCTTGTGTCAAAATATAACAAAATTAGCAGAACCACACATTAAACATCCTTTTCACACTGCAAAAGTATTTTTTTGTAATCAAGAACAGTAGTATGAATTTGTAATATTTATTTGTGAAGCCGGTAACTGAACTTGACCAGATATGTCCGACTTTCATGCCGGAAAATTGGCAATTTTAGTATGAATAAAGTCAAAAAAAGAAAGAGGCGGCGCTTTGTAATATACTGAAGTTGTCTTTACTATTATTTTGACTTACACTTCAAAAAATTATTATGTTGGACATATAATTGCATGGAAATATTTTTAAATTTTAATAAATAAATGGGTCCAGGTGCACATAAAGAGCCACATATTAACTGCTGCCTTGCAGATTTTTACAATGTTGTAGTTCCTCAAGACTTCCACTAGGAGGGAACGTTTACCCATTCAGTGAGGAGCTCCTGAAAATCGAAAAGATTTGATTCTTTTAAAGGTACGGTGTGTAAGATTTAGTGGTATCTATCGGAATCCAGTGCCGAGGTTCTAGACTGCAACTAACTGAAGCCTGTATGTTTCTGGGCTACTGTTGAAACATAGCGGTGCAACATGGAGGCGGCCTCCACGAGAGGGGACCCGTTTCCTGTGGAGATATAAACAGCTTATTCTAAGGTTCCGAAAACTCAATGAGTTTGATTGATCATTATAACTTATCATCTAAAAAAACTTATTTATTCATGATATACTTTATACAAAATTTCTGCTAATAGATCCTCCAAAATATTACACACCGAACCTTTAAACTCCAGAACCATTAATAACAAAAGGAACCATTTTTAAGAGTATACCTACATTATGCTTCTGAATAAGTGGATCTGGCAACCCTTTAAAAAGAGCAAATGTGCTTTGGAGACTTATTTAAAGCCATATCCTCATGCTAGTACACTCACTCAGTCTTTTACCAAACCTCTTACTCCCACTAAGGTCGCTGGAGAAACTGGGCGAAGGCGGAGTACACCTTGAACAGCTCGTCAGACCCTCACTGGGCCAACACACATACAACCATTCACACACATCCACACCTAAGGGCAATTTGGAGCAGCCATTTAACCTAATGTGCATGTCTTTAAACTGTAGGAGGAAACCGGAGTACCCAGAGGAAACCTGCACAAACATGGGCAGAACTTGTAAACATCACACAGGAACACCCAAGCCCGGGGTTTGAACCCAGGAGCTTCTTGCTGTGAGTCGGATGTGCTAACCACTACGCCACTGTGCCGCCCCATGCTAATACAACTAGGTTGGAATGCTAGCAAGCTCAAAGGCTGCTATAAGGACAGACAGATAGTATAGCAAAACAGAGAAAAAGAGCTGTTTTGCGAATATTTACAATTTTAGTCCACATTCTGATTAACCGAACAAATTAAGGAGCGCTGTTGTTGGACATTAATCAAAGACAGCAAGGTTCAGTTCGTATTTCAACTCATATACCAGCACACTGATGATGTCATGAGGTCTTCTGTTCCTCTTGAACCACAGCGGTTTACAAATGATCACTTTATGTTTCTGCAATTAAAAAAAAACAAATTACACGTCATTTATCGGAAAAAAGGCCAAATGACTTCTTGTTATCGCTTTTAATGTAGAATCTGTTAAAAGCCAACTGTTAGAACACACACTGTTATAAAGTTAACAGAACACGGTGCTTGTTACTGAGAAACCACAAAGTCCTCCACCATGAGAGCGATAAATATAAATCTCGCTGATGAAGTACTTTCAGAATTGCTGGTATAAAAAATGTAACGCTACAAACAGAATGGCGCAATCTGATTGGTCTGTTATAATGGGATTAAAAATCATTATTCCGAATGGATAATGCTTGAGTCAAAATGTCGGTCACTAATAATAATAATAATAATAATAATAATAATAATAATAATAAAAGTCTCATTTTGGTTTGTTTTTCCTGAAGACTGTCTTTCTCTGAAGCCTGGAAAGAAAATAATTTGATTCCAAATGTTGTTGCATTTTTTTGGAATATCTGTAAAATAAACAGAAGAACCGTCCGGCTAGGGTTAGCATGCTAATCTAATGCTAACCTCATGCAGCTGGGTTAGAAGGGAGCTTTGAGCAGTTGCCACACTTATGTTTGCCGTCTACCCTTTAAGGATCGCTCCATTCCCAGCACTGGTAACAAAAGGCCGCAATGATTGCGGGTTTGTTTCTTGGAATAGGCCGAAAAAGCTTCGTTAGGAAATGTTTTTAAAAATATTATTATTCGAAATTGTGTTGCTTTTTGTGGAATTACTTTCAAATGAACTAAACTTATCACTCACTCATTTGCAGAACCACTTAATCCTATTAGAGACGCAGGAAGGCTGGAACCTATCTCAGCCAACACTGGACAAAGGCAGGGTACACCATGAACAAGACGATCCTACAATTTGGAACAGCCAATGAACTTAATGTGCATGTCTTTGGACTGTGGGAGGAAATTGAAGTACCTGGAGGAAACCCACATTTAAACCTGACACAGAAACGCCCTTACCGAACCCAGGATCGTCTTGTTTTGAAGTGGATGTGCTAACCACTACGCCACTGTGCTGCCCTAAAATGTACTTGAATTCTCGATACACTCTACAGTAAATATGGAATAAATATATAAACTCTTTCCGATTGTATATGACTAAGGGGGTGATCACACTAGAGGTGCAGTAGTAGAAAAGTGACTCACGCAAATAGCAATTCGCCGCTGTCACTTTTCAGTCTCAAATTCGTAGCGCAACATCCGCGGCACCGCATTTTGGTCGCCTGGTTCGTGAACTCATCACAAAAAATTCATAAAAAGGTTTGATATTTCTGCGAATGTGGCAAAACGAGGCTCTGATGTAGAATAGTCTCAAATTCTTCTCAAACAGTCCGCACATGTCGCGGGAAGGTCGCAAAGTTTTTCGTTCTTGTCAAGGAAAAGTGACAAGTTGGACAGTTCCACGAGGAAAGTTTGAGACTCGCTGGCATCCGCCATATTCCGTATATTTTGTCATCATTCGTATTTTATTGGTATTACTCGTATTACGCACAAATAAAAAGCTAATGGTTTGAGAATAAAAAGCGAACAAAATGCGACATCAGCAAACATAAAAAAAAAACAATCGCAAATTACCCGCAAATCAGTCGCAAAAATTGTCGCGCAACCTTCTCGTGACTTTCGCGCGATATACGTGTTTAAGCTGCAAAATATTCGCTTGCACGTTGAATTGCAAACCATTCATTCATTCATCTTCTTCCGCTTGTTCCGGGGTCGGGTCGCGGGGGCAGCAGCCTAAGCAGTGAGGTCCAGAC
>JBCNYH010000005.1:16586351-16597254 GCA_039654325.1 Tandanus tandanus
ATGTCTGTTTCTTTTCATTTTGAATGTATAATCCTTTAAAGGTATTTGGATGAGACGATTTATTTACTATGCAGACTGTGCTTCAGTTCTCCAAAATGTTCTCTGTTTTTATGCACGTGTTGCTTTTTTTTCTAAATTGGGGGGGCCTCATGTCGTTGCAAAGTGTGAAAATCTGTCTTCCGGTGTGTGTGTGTGTGTGTGTGTGTGTGTGTGTGTGTGTGTGTGTGTGTATATTTTTGTGTGCGTGTGAGAAAGAGAGGGAGACCAAGCAAGAGACTGAGCAACAGCACAAAAATAAAAGAGGCCAACTGAAAGGGAGTCGCGTCAGAAGCTACCGAGCGAACAAGCCGAGTGACGACGGCTCAGTGGTTTAAGCACGAAACACAATATTATCCCTTAAAAATGAAATGGAATTAGCTACAATGGCTTTCTGAAACCATTTGCTTACTCCTGTACGTGAGTGACAATGACTCCTGCAGCGGGCGCCATGATATAAGCAAATATCGCCATCTTTTTTTATTTTATTTTATTATTATTATTATTTTATTCCTCATGAAATCGTATCCCTTCTTCTGTTTCCTAACACTTTATTTTATACTTTTCTGTTGCAACACCAAGCTTTCGCTCATGTACAAGACTGTTCCTCCGGTCATACGGTTTTGTTACTGTTATCGTAAACAGACACTGAGACACAAAACAAGATGTAAGAGATACTAAGCATGTGAGATGGGGTGTTTTCCCCAGGAAAACTCTGTAGCCAGAATAAACTGATAATGATAGATAGACCACATCTTCTATTCACTAGTGAACGGGCGCCTTTAAGCCCCAGCACTGCCAAGCTGACACTGTTCGACCCGTTAGCAAGGCTTTTAACCCTATCTGCTCCACCGATGCCATATTTACCGTCAATCTGACCTCAGCTTCGTACAGCAACAAAAACAATCTTATTCACTGGGCTGTAACGTATATGCAACATATACAGAAGACTGCGTACATATGTATGCATACTGTCATACATATTTGTATAATGTATTGGTTAGCTGTAAGTGGATTTATTTTTTTTTAATAAATAACATTAAATAATCCTTTTAAGCATTTAACAAATTTCCTGAAAAATAAGTCAGTGACATCCTGTCATTACAGTCTAGAATGATATGACTGTTGTTTTCATTATTTGACTGGGTATCCCTGGAAAGAACATAAGCCTAGAATACACGCCAGTCAATCGCAGGTCACTATATTGCACCATACAATGTAACAACAATTTAGAGTTAGCCCGTCCAGCCTGGCATGTTTTTGAGACTTTGGAGGAAACCAGAGAACCCAGAGGAAACCATCAATTACACAGAACATGCACAGAAATAAGAGTGGATTTTCAATTAATTAATTCATTTGTTTATTTATTTGTTTGTTTTTTGCCATGACGTCAAGAACCGAAGAACCCTTCATGGAGCGAAATCGAGGTTTTTACAAACGTACTGTATGTGTAATACGATTTTACATCCGTTTAACTTCCCCAAGGTCAAATCTAAAAATAACTAAAGAATTAATCACTATGACTAACATGTTTGAGGAAGTGAAACTTCTTCCACCAACCTTGCTTTTCAGTGCTAAGGTGCTTTATAAACACTCAGAGTTCTTCCAAAGTACGTTGGCTACAAATCGTATCGTTTTTACATGGGATCTATTCTGACTTACTGCGTATGCGCAGAGCATCACACCTATACACACGCACGCACGCACACACAGCAGGAGTAGTCGGCAAAAATGTACAGCATCGCGTGCCAGGAGCCAGAGAGCTGTTCGTCATGAGTTAGAAGCTCTAAGTTTTATTTAAAGGAGATTTGCTTTCAGAGATGCAAAGCTTCCTTTATTTTGGTGCGTTTCTCTGTTTGATCGGTTGTTTCACTCTTTTCACCCAGAGGAATAATTCCTAGATTACTATGAATTGTAATTGATTACTTTTTTGAATTACTTTTATTCTACAGTATCTTTTTGGTTTCACTAATTATCAGTCGTTTCTTCTTTCTTCAGGGTTGCTTGTGGGATTCATCTGGTCAGCATGGACAATTTCTAACACTTCAGCAGGTCAGTTGGACACAGGGTTGGCCTTGTGGTCATTTTTATGCCTCTTCGGTCTGTTTTGGTGAGATAAAACTGTATTTGGAAAAGAATTTCCGCACACTTTAATTAAATAAAGAAAAAAAATTTTGGATTTTACTGTGCATAGTGTTCTTAACACTTTTCTAAGAAAAGTAGCTAAAGCACACTGATCAAGTCCTTGGAAAACACCACATACTGATGCATATTCATTTAGTGGTCATAATAAATAAATAAACAAACAAACAGGCATATCAAACTACCCAGTTGGGCGGTGGCGTAGTGGTTAGCATGTCCGCCTCACAGCAAAAATGTCATTGGTTTGAATCTTGGGCGCTGGTGTTTCTGTGTGCAGTTTGCGTGTCCTCCCTGTGCCTGCGTGGGTTTCCTCTGGGTTCTGCAGTTTCCACCCACAGTCCAAAGACATGCACATTATTGTAATTGGCTGTTCAATATTGCCCCTTGGTGTGGATGTGAGTGTGAATGTTTGTGTGTGTTGCCCTGAGATGGTCTGGCGAGCTGTTCTGGGTGTACCCCACCTTAGTCGAGTGTCGGCTGAAATAGGCTCCAGCCTCTCTGCGACCCTGGTAAGATTAAGAATAATGGCGATTCAACATTGGGAATAATGCCGATTGTTCATCAGGAATAATGGTGATTTGTCATTTTGATCTTGAGGGAACTTAGTGGAATCGTGTGTGAGAGAGAGAGAGAACGAGAGAGAGAGAGAGAGAGAGAGAGAGAGAGAGAGAGAGAGAGAGAGAGAGAGAGACCAATCAAATCAGGTTTTAAGTTGCATTTTGGGCTTTATGAGTTATGTCCATATTCCTGACTCAATAAGCTCCATTTCTGTTACCAAAATCATACACGTAGCAGCTCTGGTTACTGGGATACGGCCAATTTTGTGCAGGGAATTCATCAGATTTCAAAATGGATAAAAAGATAAGAAGCAAAGAAGTTAAGAAGCAATGAACTTCAAAAGTCCTTAGCAACCACCACTCTAAACACCACAAAAAAATAACACCATTGAAATCAATGAAAGATTAATAACATATATTTTTATACTTATTATGCATTATAACAGTTATATATTATGACAGTTATTTTTTTTTTTTTAATTTATATCAAAAACTATGGGGGAAAAAAACAAAACAAAACAAAAAACCCCCAAAAAACAAAACAAACAAACAAAAAAAGTTGCAGAAAATCTATTTCTCCAAACTGGTGAAGTTTGTCTTCAACTGACCAAACAATTTCAAATTTTTCATGAATGGGTGGAATAATTACATTCCGATTGTTTTCTCCAGATAACTGGCATTGAGTCGATTTCTTTACTTTTGATTTTATTTTATTTTTGGCAACCAGTTATGAGTGTACTACAGTAAATTCATCTTAAGGCTGTCCATAAACGATATTCATATTTGATCTCTGTGTTTTTGAGAAATGCATGTAGGTGTCTGGGTATATTCTATATGAAAGAGATTCAAAGATTTCATGAGATGAAACATTACTGAAACCCTTACACAGCTCAGGAAGAGGAGGGGGAGTTTCACACTCACTTTCCACTCGGCAGTGCAGTGTAATGTAATGGATTTCAAATAAATGCACCTGAGATATTCAAATAAAATTGTGTGTGTGTGTGTGTGTGTGTGTGAGAGAGAGAGAGGGGGGGGGCGTGGCATGGCGCACTAAAAGTTTATTTGCATAATTATATATTTATTTTGGGGGCACTGTAGCGAAGTGGTTAGCCCATCTGCCTCAAACAGACAAGTCCTCGGGTCAAGTCCCAGGCTCGGCGATGGCATTTCTGTGTGGCTCTCCCCATGCTTGTATGGGTTTCCTCCGGGTACTCCGGTTTTCTCCTGCAGTCCAAAGACATGCACATTAGGCTAATTGGCTGTTCCAAATTGCCCCTAGGTGTGAGTGTAAGTGTGAATAGTTGTGTGTGTTGGCTCTGCGATGAAGTTCAGGGTGCTCCCTAAGATTTTACCCCTGACCCTTGTAGGATAAAGTGTTTTCGGCAAATTAACAAATGCTTTCACTGATATGTGATCATTCATTCAATTTCAAACTGTATAACTGTAAAAGTCTGCGATGGCCTGGCGAGCTGTCCAGGGTGGACTCTGCCCCAGCCCAGAGTCGGCTGAGATGGGCGCCAGCCTCCCCGCGTCCCTGATTAGGATTAAGCGGTTCAGAAAATGAATGAATGAATGTTTAGAACAAAAGTACTGGGACAGGTAGTTTCTGGCCTTGTTTTAATTAGTTTGAGTATGTGTTGTTTGTATGCTTCCGGTAATTTTGTTTAAACCTACAGTGGAAATTCATATGATGCAATTAAAATTGCTCATTTGCCGTCACGCACTTGACGAAGGATGCAGGAACTGATACAAGGTCTTATTCAAAAAACCCAATCACAGCACTTTGGAACTGCTGGGGTTTGAGTTCTTTATCTTCTGATCTGTTACTCAAAAGCCACAATTTCCCTTAATAAACTTGCACCCACTTCTAATGTACCACACAATAAAAGATAAAACAGACAACAAAGAATATGTGAAACTCCATATAGACAGTAACCCGAGCGGTGGATTGAACCACATACCGAAATCATACACGTTACTGGACGGGTTGAATTTACAGGGAGTTCAATGTCTGGGTGGGTGTTTTATGATCAAACATACTGAATATTAATTAAAGTATGTGGACATTATATCACAATTACGGGCCTGTGGTGGCCCGGTGGTAGGGTGCTGGCTGATCTGAAGGTCGGGGTTCAAGCCCCATTATCACCAAGCTGTCACTGCGGTCCCTCCAGTGCAGCTAACTGGGTTATTAATGGCCAGCCATGTCTCTCACTGTCTGTGTAAAAGAACCATTGCTGTCGTTCATAAAGAGTAGGCCATTGGGTTGCCATCAGCGTGTTTCTGCCCTGCTGTCCAGGGTGTACCCCGCCCTCGCCCAGAGTCAGATCATAGAGATGGGTACCAGCCTCCCCCCGCGACCCTTATAAGGATTATTAGGATGGTTTAGAAAATTAATGGATGAATGAATGAATATCACAATTACGCATGAGCAGCTACATAGTAGAGCTTACGGTGGCAAAGTGGTTAGCACGTCCGCCTCACAGCACGAAGGTCCACGGGCTTGGCAAGGCGGTTTCTGTGTGGAGTTAGCATGTTCTCCCCATTCTTGCGTGGGTTTCCTCCAGGTACTCCGGTTTCCTCCCACCGTCCAAAGACATGCACATTAGGCAAACTGGCCGTTCCAAATTGTCCCTAGATGTAAGTGTGAGTATGAATGATTGTGTGCGTTGACCCTGCGATGGTCAGGGTGTACCCCGCCTTCGCCCAGTGTCAGCTGAGATAGGCTCCAGCCTCCCTGATAGGATTAAGCGGTACAAGTGATGATGCGGTGCATAGTAACGGCATCTCTTTAAGATTTTAAGTGTATAATACATGGAAAGATAGCGAAAAGAAAACTAAAACAAGTTTTTTTTATAGTTTATTGCTCCATATTTTAACAATGATAGAGGCTGGGCAGGTGAGCTGTGCGTGAGCTAAGCACTGTGTAGCTAAGGACAGTAAATAAACCGCAGTTCATAAAAGTGTGTTTTTACACTCATTCAGAGTTTTAATATGGAAAAATAAATCATTAAAATCTCCTTTTAGTTTGCTTTTCTCGTTAGCTACACAGCGCTTAGCTCTGCTCAGACACTGCAGAGTTCACCTGACCCGTCTCTGTCAAGGTTATCTATAAATGAAAAATGTTGTATGTGTACACAGTATATATCACTTCCTGTTTTATTTGTTATTTTTCAGTATTTTGCACCTGCAGGAACATAACCTTGTGTGAAGAACAGTGTAACACCCACGAAGGTAATGTCCTGCGTTGAGAAGGTAGCTTCAGTGGAAGCATATCTGCAGTGTTTCTAAATGTGGATCTTTTTAGGTGTCCACAGTTTGAGTTGCTACGGGAAACGGTATACGGAAACCAGGATAAATTACTACTGCGAATGGAAACCTGGACGGTTTGATAAATATGGTCTCTACATAAAGCAGTAAGTCAAGTTCACTTTCACATCCTTCAGCTCCTCTAACAATTTTTCAAGGTGAGGAAGAAGAATTCCGAGGACGACGATCGATTCCCGGGCTCGGGGCGTTTCTGTGTGGAGTTTGCAAGTTCTCCGCATGCATGCATGCATGGGCTTCCTCCGGGTACTCCGGTTTCCTCCCACAATCCAAAAACATGCACAGTAGGCTAAGTCGCCCCTAGGTGTGACTGTGAGTGTGAATGGTTGTATGTGTGTTGCCCTGCAATGGCCTGGCGAACTGTTTAGAGTCAGCTGCGATGGGCGCCAGCCTCCCCACGACGATTAGAACAGGCAACTTGATATAAAGCTTTCAACTGGAATTTCCGTTCCAAGATGCTGGCAAGAAAACTATCAGCATCTACTGACCAATCAGAATTGAGCACAATTCAACAGTGTACAGATTTTAAAATAAAGTTGTATGAAATTCAGTAGTGGTATGAATATTTGTAAAATACCTTACCTTGGCTGTGAATTTGCAAACATGACTGTAATGGGATGAAAAGTGAAGATTTCTCTCCTTTTTGCAGGAGAAGATGTAATTCCAAAAGCATGCTAAATTCGTTTCCTCTAATCAATGCGAACATGACAGCATTCGCCATCGCATCGAGTGATGATGATGAAAAAAGATGCGCCTTCGCGAAATTCAGCAGCGATCCATCACAAATAAGTATGTTTGTTTTTTGTTTTTTTTAATAAATGCATTTAATTTAAACATCTTTACATCCGAAAACAAAGTTGCATACTCTAATATTGTCTTGGAGAGCCTTTAGCTTTGATCTCAGCACGTAATCTCCGTGGCATTGTTGCTTCAACTGTTCAGGTCAAGGCTCAGCAACATTAATATGGCAATATGGCACCCCAGAGTCCTGACCTGAACCCTATTGAACGTTTTCGGGATGTGCTGGAGAAGACTTTATGGAGTGGTTCAGTTTTTCCCTCATCACTTAAAGACGTCGGTGAGAAATGAACCCGACACTGGACGGGAATAAATGTTATGTTGATTAAGTTTGCTGAAACAATGGCATGACGATTACGTGCTGAGATCAAGGCTAAAGGCTCCGCAAGAAAATATTAAGAGGAGGTGCGACCTTTTTTTTTGGGCTGGGCAGTGTATATTTGCAACCAATATGAAAGAGTAACACTTGAACACTGGGTATATAATAATAACATTACCGTTTTTATTGCTATAATAATGTTTGTTATATTTCAGTACAGTGTGGTCCACCTCTCAACGTGGCTTTCAGGAGAAGGTATGGTGGTTTGAACGTTACGGCTGAGTGGGATGACAGTAACGTGGATCAGTATCGTTTGAAGTACAGGGAACACAACACCACTACGTGGAAAGAGGTAAAGATGGCGCATGAGAACCACCCTACCCAGTATCCGAATTTGAAAAATGATGCTTTGCTAACTGGAATTTATGTAGAAAGTATGAGTGTTGAGGATCCATGTCCAAAAAACCATGTCATCCAATGAGCAATATTTTTTCTGCGGTGGGTCCTTGAGTGAAGGGATGCCAGAAGTTAATTTTGGCCCTGTCATTTACATTATTGACTGAATTAACCTTGTTTAAAGCAGCCCTGTCAGAAATAAATGAAAAGTTTGGTGTGTTTAAACCTGTTTTCCCACTAAGATAATTTTCCGAATGTTAAACTGGTATAAACGGGCAGTTTCATGGTCAGGGTTGTCTTTTTAAGATTATACAACCCCTTTAAGTAGGCACTTGCATACTTTATGACTGTCTTATAGACAGCATTGATGCTTCTTCGGCATCAACAGCATGGAAGGAGAAAGAAAAAGTAAGAAAAAGAAGAGTTTAGGGTGAGAATGCTTTGTGGTAAACTGTCAAAATTACAGGAACCAACACAGCAGATCTGCAGGGATAACATTTCACAAGTAAGTGATAATGACATGCCTAGAAAGCCAAATAAATCCACGTTAGAAGAGTGCGTGTTCACTTGAGTATGAGGAAGGTACAGTACTGGTGTTTTTCACTGTATGCATCATGTGCACGTGGCCGATTATAGTATGAGTCAGTGTTTACATGTATAAAGTAAGTGTTAACTCATTATTCAAATATATGTAGTGTGATGGGAAATGGCGTCGTAGATCCTTGTCGTGGAGCTGTGAGCATTTCTCTCTTGTAGATAATTCTTGACATCAGGTCCATTTTCTAGGTCTGCTATTCGATACTCTGTGAAGTCCTACAGATGTGCTATGATAGACATTCCAGTTTCATAGCAGAGATCCTGAGTGGAACGTGACTTCGATGCTTGTCCCGTGTCCGTGCCGGAGTTGATGCTAATTGGCTGTTATGTATCTATGACTTGGATGCCGACAGGGAGCAATAAAAAATAAAAAAACTGAAACCCAAAAAATGTCGGCTCGGGTGGGCAGGTAGGCAGACAAACATCCGTCAATTTAAAAAAATTTTTTAAACAAAAATTACATTTTAGGGGCTGAACTTGATTCAGGCCTTTAAGGAGCCACGCTAATCTTATAACACCTGCCCCGGATGCCTATCAATAGAGATACGGGGCTTCTTTTTTTTTTTGCTATTTAAACATTTGTGCTAAATAAAGAATTAGAAAGTGCTCGCATGAAGAGCTAGATAATGTAGCACGTTCTATGCTAATACTTAAATAGTAAGCTAGTTAGTGAGCATTGATACAAAAACAACAACAACAACAACAACAATATAAAATCTATATTATATCTCACCCATTATTCTGAAGACTATTTTTGGCCAACTATGAATTTTTTTTCCATCAACTAACTAGCTAATTAGCTCATTAAAGGCAAATCAAACCTAGCATGACATAGCACACCCCCCCCCAAATATATCAGACTTAAGACTTGCCGCCTGTTTAATTATTCAATATTTTCTCAGTACCATGTCAGATCACTCAGTTATATATAAGTACAGTGTCTCCAAGAGTCCAAGAAGTGTTTGAACAGTTTGTGAAACTTGCGTACATTTGAAGTTCATGGGTTTTTTTTTTTGTTTGGTTTTTTTTGTTCCCCTCACGCTGTAGGTGAAATCCCAGAACGGAACAGACTGCGCCGTGGGAGATCTCATTAGTCCTCAACCTTACGAGATGCAAATACAGTGCGTTGTAACCACTAAATGTCCTCAGTGCCCCTTAAGCGAGGTTATCAGAGTCCCGCAAGGTAAACCCCTGACATAATTATCAAAAACTATAATTAAAATCGGAGCTCATTTTATGTCACAGCACTGTTCAATTTATTTGAATATGATACTTCAGAGGGCGTTGATTAATTATCACTTATCCACAATTATTCACGGAGCCTGAGGCAAAACATTGCTTCCTTATATACCATGGGGGCTGCATGGTGGTGTAGTGGGTAGCATGTCTGCGTTACAGCAAGAAGGTCCTGGGTTTTTTAAGTCCTGGGCTCAACTCAGGTGTTTCTGTGAAGAGTTTGCATGTTCTCCCCATGGTTGTGTGGGTTTCCTCTGGGTACTCTGGTTTCCTTACACAGTCAAAAGACATGGCCATTAGGCTAACTGGCTGTTCCAGATTGCCCACTGGTGTGGATGTGAGTGTGAATGGCTGTGTGTGTTGCCCTGCGGTGGTCTGGAGAGCTGTCTGGGGTCTGCCTTTGCCTGGTACCGGCTGGGATGGGCTCTAGCCTCCCTGGGACCATAGTAGTAGGATTAAGCAGTTCGGCGAACGAGTGAGTGAGTGAGTATATACTACACGGGAACATAAACAAGAAGCACACTAAAACAAGATTTATTTTTACATGTTTTTTTTTTTTAAATAATGACTAACAAGTGAGGGCAGCATTATGAGTTTTGGTACATAGTAGAATATAAAGGATAATTATTAATTAGTAACCCATTCACAAGGAGTAATAGGATGCTTCATATAGTCAGAGTTACAATTTTTACCCTTTTTTAAACAACGAAAACATTTATAATCGTCGATATAAGGAGATTTTGGAATAAATTATTTGAAGGGCACGATTACTATTTTATATTATCTCTTTTTCTCAGAATTGGAAGAGGCTCCTTTCATAAAAGACACTCATAACGAGCTGATCCATACTGGACAAAGAAAGATAACCGTGAAGTGGGAGGTAGGAGCTCATGCAGTTTTCTTCAACGTTTCAAATGAAACATCACGGCTCCAAAATGCCCAATTATTACATTTAGTATTTTCCGATGGCTGTGAACTGCTTTCTCTGTCCTCATTTTTCATTTCTTTTGGCATTTCCAGTATGTCCACAGTCAGGAAGTGGAAAACTACACTGTTACAATCCAGAAGGCATCTGGAGAAACTGCTGAAGAAAGCAGTTATTCCCTGAAATTGCAAACTGTCACTTTATTTCTGTGCTATTCTGCTTATCAACTCAGCATCACTGCCTTAAACAAAGCCGGATCGTCGCCTCCTGCACGCTTGCCTATAGATGCTGTGGAAGATCAGAGAGGTAGGTCGTCCAAGAAATTCATCATAGAAACTGTGTAAGAGGAAATGTGTGGTCATTAACTCATTTAATCATTTAATCACATCTTTATTCATGTGACTGCACTGATGTGTGTGTGTGTGCGTGTGTGTGTAATATATTGAAATTTTTTGAGAAGCACTATCTATATATATATCTTGGCCGACACATCCTGAACAGCTCCCCAGACCATTGCAGGGCCAACACACACACACACACACACACACACACACACACACACACACACAC
>JBCNYH010000005.1:16609753-16620226 GCA_039654325.1 Tandanus tandanus
GAAAAAAGGGGCCCCCCAAGTTTGGTGGAAAATCCTATCGTTGGGGAGGGTGGAGGGGGAGGGGGGGGGGTCCATGGCGTTTTTTCCGGATAAAAAAAAAAAAAAAAAAAAAAAAAAAAAGAAACCGAAATCCTGCACTATATACACAAAGCAGTCAGTATATTTCAATACAGTATCAATACTCATAATATAATTAGGACAGGAAGAAATGGCTAAAAATTGAACATGGTAGAAAGAAGAGAAAGAAGAGAGAGAGAGAGAGAGAGAGAGAGAGAGAGAGAGAACACTGTACAAAGAGGATCGTGAAACATTTCAAGTATATGAACCGTGGTGAAGTGTCAGCGCTCCGGACGCCGGTTAGTCAGTTTTATCCGGTTCACTCAGCTGTAGAGAACTCGTGGGCCTTGTCTGTGGCTACGCTGCTGTACTCGCCGTTGTGAAGGGCGCGAGGAGAAAAGTCTTCGCTGCCACCTGAGCCCATGTCCTCGCCGTCGCTCTCGTAGTCCCGTTCCTTCTGCTTGTACCCGCTCTCCGGCTGAGTGGGGACACACAACGGACTGGTTACTGATGCGGTTTTCTCTGGGAATGTTCTAATGTACGACAAGCCGGGCGTTGTGATCAGGGTCTTGAATCACCCTGAAGGGGGGGTTGTATTTTATGAGAAACAACTTGCTGTAGATTCAGTTTTCATTTCTGAACAGCTTTGTCAGTTATCAGGGTGACATGGAGTTGGACACAACTTTTTGCTTCAGCACCACCTGCTGGGCCTGCTGCAGTATGACACCCCCAAAATATGTTAAAGAATCATTGAATAAATTCCCGATCTGGAACATCTCAAAAATCAAAGGGAGCCTTCCTTGTCCGAAGACCAATCTCTGGTAGACGTTTCTTTGAAAATCTACAGACGACTTGTGTAACAAACAAACACAAACCACGACTCAAACAATCTCCTTGATGGCATTAATGCGTAGTGTGATACGTTAAGAATACAACTTTGCAATCATGTGCTGTTAAAGGAGAATAATCACTGATGCAGTAGCATATAAACGATACAAAGTGAAGCTGTTACCAACCTCAAGTTGAATACTTTCCAATATGGGGGAAAGGCTCAAGAAAACCATTCCATCCAGTTTCAGAATTTGAAAAATTATGTTTTGCTAATTGGAATTCAATAGTTTTTATGTAGAAAGTAGAAGTGTTGAGGATTCATGTCCAAAACAAACGGTGTCACTTAATGTCAGAAGTGATTTTTGGCCCGGTCAGTTATAATAAGCAGTATAAATACAAGCTACCTGGACCTCATTTTGAGAAATTGCGTAAATGACATACCTAAACCATATGCTGCAACTTCATGAGATGATGGCGCACCAGCATGAACCATATTCTCAGACTCTTATTTTGGATAGCCTTTTTTAACAGGACACTATTTTGAGTCTAAGAGCATTGTATTATGCCAATTTTGAAATATGACATGGATTATAGCACGTCAATAGTGTAAATGACACAATTACGGGCATTTTTATCAGCCCTGCCATTGTAACATAGGCTGTAGCAGGATTAGGAAATTTGCTATGTACTTATAGGTAAACATGTACAGTATACATGGAAACTTTTAAAAATGAAGTAATGATTGGTCCAAATGCTCAAGAGCTTGTCTAAACATGAGTAAAATGCCTGTGGACATAAAAAGAAAACTGAAAATGTGAGGTTTTGGGTCGTTTTGATGGGCTGTTGGGGGAAATATATAGAGACTATAATAATCTATAATATATATAATATAACATTTATCCCCTTGAGTAGATTTCATGAGCCTTACCCATATATTCCTTTCCCATTTAAAGGCATGTCCAGAGGTGTTTATGCAATTAAATAATGAGATGTCAATTAAATTTAACCTCCATTTAAACCAAAATCATCTCACCCCTTGCTTTCACGTTAACTGCCTTTGCCTTAATACATTTTTTAACAAATCAGACCTTTCTTTACGTTTTTCATGTTTGATCAAACCGTTCTGCTTTAGCCGGGTGAAAAAGAATACTTTAGAACATAGGCGTCTCGCATATCAAATTCATAAACGCTACACAGGCTAGGCTAAACTATAAACTGACGCCTCTGAGGATCTTCAAACTGACACGGTATCCGATTTCTACAGAAAAGATGAACTGGAGATTACAAAGCAGTGGGCAGGACATGTTCCGGCCCCGTTTCCAGATGTATATCGTGTTCTAAAAAACATTATCAACGTGCTATTTTTCTACCCGTAGTTCCTTAGAAGTAGGTCGTAGCGTAACTGATATAATCAGAAACCCATAAGTGTGCAGGTGAATGTTTTCAGCGACTATCTGTGTTATCGCTTTATATCTAGAGCACCAGAGACTCATATCCTGCAGTTTATCTTACTGTGTGTGTCACTTATCACTGACATCAAGTTCTGGGCAATGATGTGAGAGACAGTGCTGAAAATTTGAATCAATGAGAAGCCAAGAAGAGCCAGGCTGAAGTTTACTACAGACCATAAGGATTGGACCATAAGAGTAAAAACCCCCCTTTTTGATGGGTCCAGTTTTCAGCATTTCATCACCTGCTTGTCTAATGGTTAGACGGAGATCTTGAGCGGCCGTCAAGAAGATTTGATGGAGGATGGGTAATGGGGTGCTTCAAGAAAGCTGGAACGGGGCCCATTTTTGTTTGTTAAAGTGTTACTAGCTATTAAAAACGATCACGTATAACATTAATGGTTCCTTCCGGTAACATCAGTCCATGCCTGTTTTCAAAGTACGAGCGAGTGTTACGACTCTAGGCACGCTCAAAGACGTACATTTCCGATTGGCTGTTGCAGCCTGGTAGTGATGCGAACTCGTTGGATTGAGCCTGTGCATCGTAGCACACTGTCGGCCAGTGCTGAGCTGCACAAACAAGTGCAGAAATCATGGAAAACATTTCTTTTGTGTTCCTAAACCACCGGACGACGTTAACTGCATAAGCCGTTTTGGATTTCCCGTCACGCTCGTCTCTGGCTGCATTCTCATCCTCAGAGTCACCAGAACTTAACGTCTCACTGTCTTCACAAGACTCCTCCCTCTCTGGTTCAAATAGGTGATCATTTACACCCAAAATGTCGCTCGCTGCACAGATCTGCTTGTTTACTTGCGCTGGACAACCCCGCCCAACATGTTGATGTCACTTTCAGGGAAAAGACGGCTAACCCCCACAGTTCAGCTCCCGCTAGTAATCCACGGGATAAAATGACCAGTTTTGTGATTTTTATGGTCATTTATGTTTAAATAAGTGTCTGTATCGCTTAAACATATTACACACACACAGATTATGCTGTAAGGATGACCAATACCGCTACTCTTTAAGGACACATGAATCAAGCCGTATCCTCTCTGAAGATTGGGTTTTCCAGCAGGACAATGCTCCATGCCACACAGCCAGGTCAATCGAAGTGTGGATGGAGGACTACCACAAGGCCGGCCCAATCTCCAGCCCTGAACTCCAGTCAAAAACATCTGAAATGTGATCAAGAGCAAGATGGATGGTCTCAAGCCGTCAAACAAAGCTGCACATAAGAAGTGTCCCAAGAGCAACGTGAATGGCTGTTGAAGAGCATGCCTACAGCCGTGCCCTTATGGTTAGAGAACTAGGTTTGGGGATGAAAGGTCAATAGATTGATTGACTGGGGCGAAGCACCCCCCCTTCATGGCACCTAACCCCCAAATGCTCTCCAGGCACCACACTTCGGCTGCCCACTGCTCCGTATGTACGCATTATGAGAACTTATTTTTGTTCTTGGGAAATCGGTGTTGGCGCCATCTGTCAGTCAAAGGTGTCTTACCTCTCATTAGTTGTAGCTTTAATTGCGTGGCATGGAGATTGTGCACTCCATTAACTCCATGCCTGGCCAATTTCACCTGCTGTCGCTTCAAGCCGCTGGCTGCCAAGTGACACGACGTCACAGCGAACTGCTCTTTAAACTCACCTGTCTGGATTTATCTTTGCTCTCCTGCCTGTTAGAGTCTCTGCTCCTCCTCCTCCGGGATGTCGATCGCTCTCTCCACTCCCTGCTGCTCTCCCACCCACGTTCTCTCCTTCCATCTTTCGTTCCTCTAAAGACATGGGGTGGAATGGGGTGGGGTGGGCCATTAAACCTGCTGCATTGCACTAAACTCAGGGGCGTGTTGTTCTTAAGGTAACTTCCTAAGAGCGTGCTGTTTTTACCTCTTCGGTGATGGAGACTTTGCTTTCTTCTTTACAGATCGAGAGCGTGATCTGCTCCTCTTTCTGTGTGCCCTGTGCAAAAATACATACATTAATAAATAAACTACTTTAAAAGAGGTGTCACTTTCTGAGGGAAGACATTTTATAAGAACTTTTGTTGACCTGCTGTTGCTGGGGGACCTCGAGGATTGTCTGTAGCCTTTAAAAGGGATTCTTCCCTTTTTGTCCCTTCTCCTGTCGCCAGCATCGCCCCCTCTCCTCATCTTCCCATCCTTTTCTTTCCGTCTTTCTCTGAATAAAAAACGTTTCACAAATTGAAGACGTTTTTCCAAAGAAAGGGTTCGTTTTTGGTTCTTTTCTTGAAGACATGCACACGTGATTTTTATGCAGCACTTCTCAGCCTAAAACAGGGCTTACATTTTGAGTCATCTTTAGTGTGTGTGTGTGTGTGTGTAACCTGGAGTGCGAGCGGCTGTATCTCCTGTCTCTGGAGCGTCTCCTGTGTGAGTCACTCGTTCTCCGCCATGGCCTCTGCGATGGCCGGCCCCTTTCACGTAAAGAATCAAATTTAAACGCGTGAGATTTATTCATAGATTCGGGTCAAAGGTAAAATCACAGATTTAAAAAGTAAAAGCCTTTAAACTTCCTCACCTGTGTTTGGATCGGGAGCGTTTCCGTTGTGTGCGAGAAAGTGAACGCGACCGGGATTTGGAATGGGACTTTTTAGGTCTTCTGGGTCGGCTGGGCGAGCGCTTTTTGTCGTCTGCTGCACGTGATAGGAAACACACGTCCATCAATATGTGTATAAATTTCCAAAACAGAGGATGAGAAAAGTATCTATTCAAACGCAATTACTCTCTACATGTTTAAACTAGCATCTCACGGTGCAGCGGATGCTAACGAACGATGCGATTTTTCTGACTAATGTTGCTGAAAATCAGGGTTCGCCTCTGTCATTAGTGACATTTATAGACAATTAGCAACATTCCCGTGCATGTTTGCGAAAGACTTTGACAAACAGTAGCATCTGTTAGCAAATTTTAGCGACAGTGTTTGTGACGATTAGCAACTATTTGCCATCACTGTTTGGGAACATCATCATCATGCATCTTGCAAACGCTTAAAACTGTTTTGAAAACGTGTGCGTAAAAATAGATCCAAGAAAAACTGCTTGCGACCCTAAAAACCGATTGTGAACTGTTTTGCAACCTTATGAGCCCTGACGAAAGCCAAAATTCGATACGTTGGTGAGCATTCGCCGCTCCGTGAGATACTAGCTTTAAGAAGAACCTGGATCGATGGCTGCCGCGATGGTGGACTGAGCCTCTCTCACGCGTTTCATCACATCCTCCAGTTCTTTAGCGGCAGCTTGAGGGGTCAACTCCGGGGGCTTCACGATGGCGTTGTTGGAATGGTTGATCCTAATATTATATATCAAATATGAGCATCTGATATAACAAGGTAATAACAGGGTAATAATGAATATAATAATAAATAATAATAATAAGATAATAACAGGTTCACATGGCTGAGACATAACATCCCATAATAATCATACCACTACAATCTAAGCTGCTTTTATTATACACACATGTACTTTCATCTCAAAGCGACTCACTTCAAAGGTCTATCTCCAAACATGACTCCGTTGAAGGCGAGCGCTCGCGCCACACATTCCTGGTTGGAGAACTCCACGAAGGCGAAGCGGGTCGGCTGAGTCTCATCTCCTGCCATGCGCACAAACTTCACCTCGCCCACCTGCTTAAAGAACTGGAGCAGCTGCTCTGCCGTGGTGGTCTACAGGACGAGAATTCAGGACGAAAAAAAAATTTCTGAAAGGCGACCTTTACGCCATTTCAACACGTATAAACATAAAAGGACACCATCCTTAACTTTAGGACGAAATAAATAAACAGAATAAATAAACACCTGAGAGTTGAGATTGCCGACGTAGACGGTCCTGCGGATCTCGTCGATTTTGGAAGGGTCCACGTTGCCCATGAGAGGGGGTTGAGAAGGGAGGGTGCTCAGTGCCGTGTCGAGCCCAAGGTGCAGCGGCGCTGCCAGCGGTAAACTCAACTGCTACGATATGTAGATATCTGACTCGTTAATTATTTAAATTGTCATCGTTATTATTTAATTCATGTAATTATGTGAAAATTATTTCATACCTACAGTATATGGAACAAAATCTAACTCCAATCTCATATACCCCAAATTTACGAGGCTGCTTTTTACAGATATTACAATCTGTTAACTCTATAAACGGTTTATATGCACTTCAGAAATCTAAATGGGGAAAGTAATTAACTTTATTTCTTTAATTTATCCCAATACTCCTGTGCTACTTCTATAATATTTTATATCTTATTATACATTTTAACAATTATTTTTAATGTTTTATATTTAGCTTGAGGCGGAACGGTGGCGCAGTGGGTTTGATTCCCAGGCTCGGGGCGCTTCTGTCTGGATGTTTGCATGCTCTCCCATGCTTGCGTGGGTTTCCTCCGGGTACTCCGGTTTCCTCCCATGGTCCAAAAAAGAGTGAGTGTGAATGGTTGTGTATGTGTTTGGCCTGGTGAGCTGTTCAGGGTATTCCGCCTTCGCCCAGAGTCGGCTGAGATAGGCGCCAGCCTCCCCGCGTCCCTAATCAGGATTAAGCGGCTTAGAAAATAATTGAATGGATGAACGATATTTTAGAAAATCTTTATAAATTAAAAGATTTAGCGGAATTATTTCCCAACTTTTTCTAATACTATATGATGAAAGATGTCAGTTGGGACATGAGCCCCGTTTCTTCCCAAGTCACATTTATGTGTTATGGCTTTCCCGATTTTTCTCGCCAAATTTTAGCAATGGCCTCCCTATCACGCTACCACCGCCATCCAGGGGCGTAAGCAGGCGCGTTCCACGAGATGCTGTCATCCTTCTGGGAGGCCCGACACACTCGGAGAGAATGTGCTGTCCACCCCTTGCACGCATGAGCTCACAGACGCCTATGATTGGCTGGTGGTCACTGAAAGTGACAGGGAGATGAGCGTATGCCGTCCCTCTCTCCTGAGAGCTCAGCCAACTAGCTTCCATGGCTACCTGGATTTGAACTTGCAATCAAAATTAGCTACTGAAGAGAAGACACATCCTGGGGTCGTTTAGCTTAAAAAAATAAAAAAAAAAGACAAAAGAAATATTTGCTCACATTCTGCAGCGGGGCGGGGCTCGGGATGGGCAGCAGTCCTCCGCCGGGCATCAAACTGGGAACTGGAGCTGCAGGTGCCAGAAGGGACAGAGCCTTGGCTTCCTCTGGGATCTTTCCTACGGGGCAAGTGACCGGGTGTGAGAGCGAGCAACGGAGAGCAAGAGCACTTTCTCCCTTCTAAATGCACACAAGAGAGAGGAGATCCAACACCGATCATACATCAGCCTGTCTCTAGTCCTATTCACTAGCAACAGCTATCTTTTTAGCAATGCTCACTATACTATTGTCCTAAAAGAAGCATATATAAACCAAATCAAAATCAAATGGTCCTTCTCCTTCTTTTCTCTTAAAAAAAGACAAAAGAAAAAAAAACGTGAACACAAATGTAGAGAATGAGGTAACACTTTGTGCTATAGGTCACCTGTACTGGAAACATAATGGGCATGAACCGTACGATAGCAAGCATGGGCGCGTTTCTCCTTGAGGCAATCGTGTCGCAGTGTTGGAAAGGGTGTGCAACACAAGACAACCGTTCATGTTGGCTGCGTCACTAATAGCACACAGAACATCAGATACAGAAGAGAAGAACATTTTAAATGTCTTTCCAAAAAAATAAAATAAATAAAAATAAATAAATAAAAATTTTTTTCAAATAAATAAACTCGGCACCTCCAAAAAAAAGGGGGAAAAAAATAATAATAAAATCAGCTTCCTTTTATCTTTTTAACTCTGCTAGTCTTGATAAAATTAATTGTTGCATGCGTTGAGAAAAAAATTATCAATTATTTGAAAATGTTGGGAGTGCATGGACTGATTAGAATCTAAAGAACGTGATAAATTCGAGTGGCGAAAGCTGACGAACGAAGCGAATTTTGACGTACGTTGACAAAAACCGGGATCGTGACATTTAGCGTCAATTAGCAACAATCGCGTGGATGTTTGCAGAAGTGTTGGTGAAAGACGGCGGGTGAACATTAGCAAATGTTAGGGACAACGGTGGCAATGATTAGCAACTATATGCTACGGTTTGGGACCTTGTGCCAACTCCTGGTAAAATACCAGGTGAAAATCATGTGGATTTTCAAAGTGACCCACCCAACCCTATAAAAAGGGCAAGCAAACCCCCCAAGATATAGAAGACGGACTTCCACAATAAGGAAGTGGATTTCTGACAGAAAGAAACCAAACATGCTGCTGCCCTTGAGGAAGTTTTGTTTTGTCTGGCTGCTGCTGCAGAGTATAATCTGTTAGGCTGTTACACCCGAGCTGCAGCTTATTCTGGCTTCTGTAGCATGAAGTGACTAGAAGTTCAACTCCTCCTGGATGGGATGCTGTTTTTTAATCTTGCTCTACTGTATTAATCCCACAAGGGAAATTATTGCCTCTGCATTTAACCCATCCAAAGTGAGCACACACACACACACACACTCGGAGCAGTGAGCTGCCACACACACTGCGGCGCCCGGAGAGCAGTTGGGGGTTCGGTGCCTTGCTCAAGGGCACTTCAGCCATGAAGGCGAAGTCAAACCAGCGACCTTTCGATCCCAAAGCCGCTTCTCAAACCATTCGCCCATTACCAGTATTTATTACTGGTACCCATTTATACTGCTGGGTGGACAGAGGCACACTTGTGGTTCAGTCGTTGCCTGAGGGTCTTAGCACAGTGGGCCTATATATAACAAGGATTCGAACCCATGATCTTTCGATCATGAGCCCGGCACCCTAACCACTACGCCACCGGCCCCACCCATCATGCAGCAGAAAAAGAGGAAGAAAGAATAAAAAAGGTGGGTAATACAGGTCGCTAAGGCTCTTTTTTGGTTCGCCAAGTCGTAAACACAATACTTGGGGGCACCTGTGTGACAAAGGTGACCCTGAAAACTGATGGTGAACTGTTTAGCAACCGTTTATTAACCCTGGAGGAACCCAAAATTTGCTACGTTTGTCAGCATTCGCCACGCCATGAGATACTAGCTTAAATAAATGTTATTACAAACTATTATTGCTGTGCTCGACCATAACAGTAGGCTGAAAGAGCATTTCCGGGGGTATTATACAGGATCCAACATCGACAGAGAGAGAGAGAGAGAGAGAGAGAGAGAGAGAGAGAGAGACAGACAGAGAGAGACCGAGAGATAAAGAGAGACGGAGAGATAGAGAGAGACCGAGAGAGAGAGAGACCAAAAGAGAGAGAGAGAGACAGAGAGATAAAGAGAGATAGAGAGAGACAGAGAGAGAGGGAGTGAGATAGAGAGAGACCAAAAAAGAGAAAGAGACAGAGAGATAAAGAGAGATAGAGAGAGAGGGAGTGAGATAGAGAGAGAGACCAAAAAAGAGAGAGACAGAGAGATAAAGAGAGATAGAGAGAGAGACAGAGTGAGAGACAGAGTGAGACAGAGAGACCAAAAGAAAGAGACAGAGAGATAAAGAGAGATAGAGAGAGACAGAGAAAGACAGAGAGAGAGACAGACAGAGAGAGAGAGACAGAGAGATAGAGAGAGCGTGAGGGAGAGACAGAGAGAGAGAAAGACAGAGAGAGGGACAGAGAGAGAGATAGAGAGACAGAGAGAGAGGGAGAGAGAGATAGAGACAGAGGGAGACAGAGAGGGAGAGAGAGACAGAGAGAGGGAGAGAGCGCTTAGACACAGACACAAGAGATCAAAATTAATCGCCAGCCACGGCTGCCTGTGTACCGTTCAAATTCCCCTCCATTACTGGATGCCAACCAGGACAGCTTTGAGAGACACGCAAAAGTGGACAACTGCATAGGGAAAAGGAGGAATGGTGGGGGACTTGGGGACAGAAGAGAAAAAAAAATAGAAAAAAAAAAAGCAAACAAACCACAATGAAATATGCAACAGCCTCTTCTAAGAGGCAAACAAGACAATGTCAGAGAAAAAAAACTAAAATAAAAAAAGAGACAAAAGGAAAAGAATTAGAAAAAAAAAAAAAAAAAAAAAAAAAAAAAAAAAAAACAAGGTTTCCCTTTTGAAAGGTTCACCGCCCACTCTCCTGCCCCCACCCCCCCCTTGAAGGCCTCGTGGGCCCCAGAGGGT
>JBCNYH010000005.1:16629261-16648764 GCA_039654325.1 Tandanus tandanus
CTCAACTGGCTCCTCTCAACGCGGAGGAGCAGCGGTTCTACTCCGAGTTCCTCCCGGATGACAGAACTTCTCACCCTGTCTCTAAGGGAGAGCCCCGCCACCCTGCGAAGGAAGCTTGACATCAGTTGTATTTATTTTCAAGTACAGGTATCTCTCTCACATTTAGACCTGCTTTTAGTTATATAGTTACCTTTCTACCATTTCTGTATTTTTAATCTCTGCTTCACCTGAGACACTCCCTGTTTATAAGTATTTATAAGACATGGAAATATGTCTTGTTTATTTAGGTTAAATTTGTCCAATAAATAGGTAAAATAAACCACTACTGTAAGTGGCTTAAAGGGGTCAAGCTGCGTACGCGTGGACTGCATTTATACTCCAGTCCGATTGGTGGCGCTGTTACCCGTTATTTTTTATTTAGCGTCAAAGACGAAGAAACCATACGGAAGTGATGACGTTGACTAGCATTGTAGCAATGCTAAATCCAAACAGGCAGATTGGGTTTGTGAGACATTAAAACTGTTTGTTTGGTATGTAAACAAATGAAGGGTGTCTTGGTGTTCACCGCTGCCTCATGATAGTTTCTCTGTATTTATATTAGAGGTTTAAAATAAGGCGGAAGTCGATAGCTACAATGAGCCAAATTATGCTATTCTGTGTTCAGTGCTTTAGCGAGCTAGCATACCGTTTAGCTAGACCACAGAATTGAATGGAAGTATAAAGTTTAAGTCCTTTTTCAACAAAAGTCATGGATGACAAGTACAGCAGTAATGTTATTTCAGGTGGAAAGCTGGGGCGTGTGGAAGTGCCTAATGCCAGGTGAGCTTAATGCTAATGCTAATACTAACCAGGGCTATTGTTAACTAATTTTTACATTAATTTTTGGAATTCAAAATTCATGTTTTTAATAAAATATTATAAATATTATTTATTAAGGTTATTGCTTTTATTATTATTATCATTATTATTATTATCATTATTCTTATTTTTATGGGGGTTTTTTGCACTTACATTGTCATGTGTAAATTTGTGATTGTTAGAATTTATTTGAATATCTGGAATTTTATTTTTCTCCTTGATGTATCTTTGTCTCCCTGTATCTCTAACATTTTAAAAATATATTAAAGACATTAAAATGCAGGTTCATAACAGTCAAAGTCATGCTGATATTTTTCTATCTCTGAAATTGTAAAATGTAATTTATTTCTTAATTTTTTGAATTTCTTTTTTACTTTTGTTTATTTGCGCATATTATTACCAAAAGTACTTTTGTCACATTTTTTTTTTATTTAAGTAAAATGTCCAAGTATATAAATATAATACGTACAATTATAACTGAACTTGCACTTTTACTAAAAACAGCAGGAGCAGGTTTTTTTAATTTTTTGTTTTATTTATTTATTTATTTTTCATGTCTGTTGTTGTGTCCTTTTTATTTCAGATTGACCCGATACATAGTGTTGCTCTTCTTCACCAAGTTGTTAAAGGCTCTGGGGATATTTGAATCATATGACCTCCTGAAAGTTGTCCATATTGTGCAGTTTCTCTTCATTCTTAAATTTGGGTGAGCACTTTCGCAAGACGTAATTTGAAGTATAATAATATGTTAATGATTGATACTGTATGTTAAAATTTATGCCACAACACTTTTGAATTCTTGAAGAATCAACCAGTCCAGTACAACACAGTTATAACAGATGTAATAGTGTGTTTGTGACCATAATCTATTTTAAAACTTGCACTGGACAGCTGTGTGAGAGAGAGAGAGAGAGAGAGAGAGAGAGAGCCTCTTTAATGCCTGTTAATGTTCAGTTTGTGAATATGTCATTCATTCTTTTTTTTTTCCCCACACAGGTGTGCGTTGATACTACTTTTCTTTCAAAAGCCTTTTTCTTCAGGAAAAATAATCACCAAAAGACAGGTACATATTTGGGGGGAAAACTTCATTAAAAAGAAATAAAGATCTCTGTAATTTTTATCAAGTTCAGACGTGCTTGTATCAAGAAAATGCTTCTCTTTCAGTGGATCAGAATCTTCAAGCATGCCGTGATCAGCTGTGTGGTCTCCCTTTTGGGGTTTTTTGGCCTGACGCTCTGTGGCCCATTACGGTAAACCCATCATCCAGTACTGCTAGTACCTAGAACACCATCCTTTTTTTATTTTGCATACAGAACTAATCCTAGATTTTGTCTTTACAGGACACTGCTGCTGTTCGAGCACAACGATGTCGTGGTCATCGCTTTCCTCGCCGTTCTCTTCACCACCTCGGACGGAGGTCCTTCTAAGGTAACGACAGGAATGAGGAAGAGGATACCTCCTCATATACACATCTCTGACCCTGAGCTGGCGTTTTATTTTCGAAAACACTTCAAGGATAAAGTTCATACACTCCTTTTGATATTTTAGCGTTTGTATGGTAACATTGTACGATGAGGTAGCCGCTGGTACGGTGATGTTTATTTATTTGGAAGAAGTCTCCAGTATTAGCAATCTTAGGTCAAGCTGTAATTTCCTTGAGAGGAAAGGTTTCAGGATCACAGAATTGTGCTTTCACAGTAACAGCTATAATTATATAGCTAGATATTAACATTAAATCTGATGAATAATTCTTGTACAATTTGTTGCTTAACATCATGCTAAGATGTGCTTTTTTTCCACCTGTAGACGAGAGGTGCTGCGTTCTTCATCATCGCAATCATCTGCCTTCTGCTCTTTGATAACGATGACCTCATGGCAAAGATGGCGGAGCACCGTATCCTTTTAAAGCATGTCCGTTTCCACCCTGTATCGTTTCTCTTCGGTGTGTCGAATTTCAGCCTTAACCGTTCGACTCGCAGCCGAGGGACACCATGACAGCGCTCTCACACATGCCTTGTACATGGGAATCTCGTTTTTGGGCGTGGCCGATCATAAAGTGAGTACAAATTTGGGGCATGTTAGTGTTCAGGTGTGAGCGAGTGGAAACTGATTGGGTTTTTGTTTGTGGGTGTGGTTTGTGCTTTTAGGGTGGAGTTGTGTTGTTGGTTCTGGCGCTGTGTTTGAAGGTGGCATTCCACTCACACTCCAGAAAGCTGTCGGTGGAAATTGGTGGAGCGAAACGCCTGTATGCTCTATCCAACCTGGTCGCTTCTGTACTGCTGCTGCCCTGGGTGTTTGTGCTGTCCGCCACCACGGAGGTTCGTAACTGGTATTACGTTTGTACTAAAGATTGGATTGTGTATATTGTCAGCTTTGGAATGGGAATTTTTAGAGATTGTAACCATGGAAGAGCATCCATGTTACCTTAAACAGCTACACTTATCATAATAGATAGCTTTATTTGGTATGAGTGTATATGCTACATACAGTAGGAATGGCACAATGTGATTGGTTTGCTATCTCGTGATTATGAATCATTACTCCGAGTGGATAATGCTTGGAGCACGCGGTATAATCATTTCACACTTTAAAATAAACATCCATTAAAATCTTGTTTTAGTTTTTTTTCCTTATGTTTCCATGTAGTAAAACACCTTTACAGAGCACAGTTTACTTTCAGTTAGTTACACTGAGCAGACCAGAACAGACGCCGTTAGCTACACAGAGCTATTAGTCGACAGAGCAAAGCACCCGACGTCCTTCAGTGTCATTTTTAATGTTTGTAAATATAAACTACAGAAAGCTTGGTTTAATTTGCTTTTTATTGTTCCTGCGTAGGTTATGCTAAAATACTTAGAGACAATGTAAAAAGGGCTAGAGACATGTCCGCATGAGCACTTCAGTTCACCGCCGTCCATCATAATAAAAAATAATCATAATTTGATGACGTTGTTAAAAAAAAATTCCCCAGAGTAAAGTGGAATCGTGGTCCAGCCTGGTCTTGCCCTTCTCCATGGTCGTCTTCTCCATGATGATCCTGGACTTCTATGTGGAGTCGATCTGCATGACAAAGCTCGAGGCCCCGCGCTGCGCCCGCTTCAGCTCCTATTTCCTATTCTTCAGCGGCCTGTTCCTGGCCAACTTCTGGACCCACCCGCTGACGGACCAACTGCGGACCATGAGGACGGGTGGCCAGCAGTCCAGCACTGAGCACGTCCTGTCTGGAGGAGTGCTGGTCAGCACCTGCTTCTTCATCATGTGTGAGTTAGATCAATTATTCTACCAGACCGTGCCTGCATCATGACAGGAAGTCCATAAAGAGTTCAATCCTGACTTTGGAATTGCCTCTGAAATGAAGCCCTGGGGTTTTATCCAGGGTGTAGATTTGTTTGTCTCAAAGGGAAAGTGCTGTCCGCCGCTTTGTACGTATGAGCTCACAGACACCCATGATTGGCTGGTGATTGCTCTGAGTGACAGGGAGGTGAGTGTATGCCATCCCTCTCCCTTGAGAGCCTGGCCAATTAGCTCCTGTAGACTCCCAGCCACAAACGGCTGCGGCATCAACCTGGATTCGTACCTACGATCTCTAGGTTGATAGTCAACAGTCTGTTGTAGCTCAACAGCCAACCCCAGTGAGCACGCCTCATGCAGCAATATAAAAACACGATCGCTTTTGCCGTTCGCCATTTAACCCTCCTGTTTTTCAGCCGACAGCATCCTGTCATCTCCCTCTAAGAAAGGCCAGAAGGGAACCCTAGTAGGATATTCACCTGAAGGAACTCCTCTGTATAACCTCATGGGCGACGCTCTGCAGCACAGCTCTCAGTCTCTCCCTCGCTTCATCAAAGACTCGCTCAAGCAGATCCTCGAGGAGTACGACTCCCGCCAGATCTTCTACTTCCTGTGCCTCAACCTGGTGAGGGGTTTAATCATTAATCAATGAAATATGAGCTTTGAATGTCGAATACTATAAGTGGTGCTCCCATATGAGTTCTGTGAGTTGTTTCTTCTCACGCACTCATTCGCTGAACCGCTTAATCCTACTACTAGGGTCACATGGAGACTGGAGCCTATCAAAGCCGACACTGGCGAGGGCGCGGTACACCCCGAACAACTCGCCAGAACATCGCAGGGCAACATACACACAAGCATTCACACTTTCAACTAGGGGCGATTGGAAACAGCCAGTTAGCCTAATGTGCATGTCTTTGGACTGTGGGAGGAAACCGGAGTGCCCGGAGGAAACCCACAACAGCACGGGGAGAACTTGCAAACTCCACACAGAAACACCCTAGCATGGGACTCGAACCCAGGACCTTCGTGCTGTGAGGTGGACGTGCCGACCACTACACCACCATGCCCCGCCACCCCACAGGAGTGGGCAATGGATCAATGGCTATTTATTTATTTATTTTCTCTCTATAGGCTTTCACATTTGTGGAGCTCTTCTATGGCGTCTGGACCAACAGCCTCGGTCTGATCTCTGATGGCTTCCACATGCTATTTGACTGCTCCGCGTTGGTGCTCGGACTCTTCGCTGCCCTCATGACCAGATGGAAAGCGACAAGAATATACTCTTATGGGTGCGTCTTGTTTTGAATCGAGCCTGTTGGATTTGTTTTTATTTTAATTCCGAGTGTATTATTTTATTATAATATAGATTGTACTGACGTGTATGCTAACAGCGTATACGTCTTCATGTTTTTAAAGCTATGGCCGTGTCGAGATTCTCTCCGGGTTCGTTAACGGCTTGTTCCTTATGGTCATAGCCTTCTTCGTGTTTGTGGAGTCGCTCTCCAGACTGATCGACCCTCCCAACATCAACACTGTCATGCTAGCGGCAAGTGTTTGATTGTTTTATTTATTTTTATTTTTTATTTGATTCTGATGGTAAGTTTATAATTTGGCACTTCTCTCGCTCGGCAGCCGGTGTCTGTGGGCGGGCTGATCGTGAATTTGTTAGGCATCTGCGCTTTTAGCCACGCCCACTCCCATGGAGCCTCAAAAGGCTCCTGCTCGGGTCATGAGCACGGCCACTCGCACCACGGACACACCCACGGAGACCATGGACACGGAGGCCACGGACACAGCCACGGCGGTCACGGTCACTCTCACAGCCACGGGCACTCGCACGGCTCAGGAGGACGAGGCATGAACACTAACATGCGAGGTAGCTGCGTATCATGTGATCATTTTAGTTGCATTAGAATCCTTTAGTCTGATTAAAACATTTCTGTTCGTTAACCGTGACTGGTGTTGATGCACATCTGGATGGTTTCAGGAGTCTTCCTGCATGTGCTGGCCGACACGCTGGGCAGCGTCGGAGTCATCATCTCTACAATTCTGATCAGTCAGTTTGGCTGGCTGATAGCGGACCCCATATGCTCCCTGTTCATTGCCGTACTCATCTTCCTCAGTGTCATCCCGCTGCTGAAGGACGCTTGTGAGGTTCTTCTACTCAGAACGCCACCTGAGCAGGAGAAGGAGCTTCACTTTGCACTTGAAAAGGTAAAAAGGTGGTTCCTGTGCAGTGGGTCACGCGAGAGTCCGAAAATAAAACCTAAACCGATTATGTAATGTTATTATATGGCAACTACTGTACCTGCAGTCTCTGGTCAATACGTGGTCTATAAATCATGTATAGCCCGGTGTGGATGGTCCTGCAAGTTAGCAGTTAGCCATCATATTTAGGAGCTTCCATGAGAAGGGAAGTTACCGGGTCACATGAGGATGTATACACTAGATGAGGAGTTTATTGAGGACTGGCAACCCAAGAGATACAGGAAACGAAGCAGAAACTGCCACTAAAGTCCGAGAGTTCACAGCTTCGAGCCCGGGTTGAGGCTCACATCCATCGGTGGTGGCCGTATGCCCTTGAGACTTAATCAGCAGGTTCTTAGGGCAGCAGGGATGTCATACCCTCTCGTTCCTATTAATTACAGGCGGCACTAGCCAATCATGGGCATCTGTGAGCTTGTGCATACAATGAGGTGGTATGATGTATTCGATGTAGTCGGGTCGGAATAATGCGGCCGGTTGGTATCATGTGCCTCTATTACGAGGTTACGACTAAAAACTCAACTGTGAACTGAAATCTCCTAAACCTCCATTTCTTTATTTACCAGATTCAAAAAATTGAAGGCGTCTTGTCGTACCGCGACCCGCACTTCTGGAGGCATTCCGCTAACGTCCTCGCCGGCACCATTCACCTACAAATCATGTCTGATGTTGTGGAGCAGAGAATTATTCAGCAGGTCTGTTAAAAAAAAGTAAACAATCTTGTGTTCTGAAATAACCTGGCTTGAGTTCATGTTTAAAAAGTGCCGATGTTGCTGGTGTTGATTGTTGATCAGGTGACGGCAGTGCTGAAGGATGCAGGTGTGAATAATCTGACTGTCCAGGTGGAGAAGGAAGCGTATTTCCAGCACATGTCAGGCCTCAGCACAGGATTCCACGAGGTCCTGGCAATGACTCAGCAGATGGAGTCGATGAAATATTATAAAGACGGCACACGTATCATGTAAAAATTTATTATTTAAAGATTTAAGGGTTGTTTTGTTCCTGTAAATAAAACTTTTAAGAATTAGCCCTGAGTCGTTCATTTCAGAAAATAAACTTATGCTGTCGTGAGAGGGAACTCGCTAAAGTATATATTCCCAAATGTGCATAATTATCCCAAATAAAAGCACTTCAAGACCAGTGAATGAGTTGAAAAGGAACAAAGGTAAGCGGTGTGTCAACCAGAACGACTACCTTCGGAGAAAATAACACGAACGTCGGCTACAGATCACGAAATGGCAGCAGTGTCTCCAGACTTCAACCCCATCGACCTGGTTTCAGATGACGGGATGCAACCAACAACTGCAACACACTTTCTTCTGCTGCGGTGTTGGGAAAAATTTCCAGAACAATATTTTATTTCTATTGTTGGATGAATTCAAGTGTGTTCAGCTGTAATATCTACAAATGGTGGCGTCTTGAATGAGTCAAAAAGATTTTGATGAAAGTGGCATAGATTTATTTGACGTAGTGTAGTGAAAGTGGTGTAGATTTAGATGAAAGGATGTCTGCCTCACAGCACAAAGGTCCTGGGTTCGAGTCCTGGGATCGGTAAGGGTGTTTCTGCCTGTAGCTTTCATGTTCTCCCATGATTTCCTCCGAGTACTCCCGTTTTTCCTCCCACTGTCCAAAGATCCGTTTACATATTGTATTTGCATGTTTTCTGTACCTGTACACAGGTCTTGTGCAAATGCATATCATTATATTGTTCATGGGGCAGCGTAGTGGTTAGCACGCCCGCCTCAGAAAAGTTCTAGGTTTGAGGCCGGGCTCGGTGAGGGCATTTCTGCATCAGGTTTGCAATTTTCACAAAGTTTTGTTTGTGTCTGTGTTTGTTGTTGAGAGAGAGAGAGAGAGAGAGACTTGACCAAGAAAGCTGTTTCTATTTTTGATTCCATCCAGCCATCCCTTTACAAACCGCTTAATCCTACTAGGGTCGTGGGAAGGCTGGAGCTTATCTCAGCAGACACTGGTAGAAAGTGGGATACACCCTGAACAGTTCCCCAGACTATCCCAGGGCCAACACACACACACACACACACACAACCATTCACACTCACTTTCACACCTCAGGCAATTTGGAACAGCCAGTTAGTCTAATGTGCACGTCACCGAGCCCGCAGGGACTCAAACCCGTTATTATGAATATTAGTAGTATTATTATTATTGTTATTGTTATTATCATTATCATTATTATTATTATTATTATTGTTATCATTATTAATATTATCATTATTATTGTTATCATTATTATTATTATTATTATTATTATTATTATCATTATTATTATCATTATTATTATTATTGTTATTGTTATTATTATTATTATCATTATTATTATTATCATTATTATTGTTATTATTATCATTATTATTATTATCATCATTATTATTATCATTATTATTATCATTATTGTTATTGTTATTATTATTATTATCATTATTATTATCATTATTGTTATTGTTATTATTATTATTATCATTAATATTATTATCATTATTATTGTTATTATTATCATTATTATTATTATTACCGTTATCATTATTATTATTATTAATGTTATTAGTATTGTTGTTGTTATTATTACTATTATTGTTGTTATCAGTTTTGTTTTGTCGGTTTGTTTACTCCCGCTCACTAGATGGCGGTACACATGTCCCAACATGTCACGCGCCTTTGTTAGTAGCGAAGAAAAGATTTTTAAGCAAAAGAGCATCCGCCCATTTGTAGGGCGTGTCCACAAGTCGCCTTGACAACGCATTATTATCAGGTGCAGCTAGACCAATCAGAGCTGGCAGAGTTTTGAGTCTGCAGCCAATCACATTCGAAGGAGCGACGATTTAAACCAGAGGAGACGCGCAGAGGAGTGTTGAGCCGCTTCTACTAGTTTGTGTCGTGGATTGTGAAGGAAAACGAGCTGGAAAAGATGGCGCTGCGTGTTACAAGAGTGAGTTTTGATCTTTACTTCGGTGTATAGTCTAATGTGTTTCGTTATATTGACAGTGAAGTTTATTGAAAGTAGTTCTAGCACATGGATGTCCTTACAGTCCTCGTGTTTTCGCCTGTTTCCGGTTTGTTTAGTTAGGGCGGGTGGGCTGCTGCTTTGCATTAATGTGATTATTGTTATTTTTGTGTGTGTGTGTGTGTGTGTGTGTGTGTGTGTGTGTGTGTGTGGTTATAGAGTACTCGCCTTCCCAGCAGTGAGAACCAGAACCCCGTGGCAGGGAAAGGGGTCACCGCCAGCAAGCCCTTGTTGAGGCCCAGGGCCGCTCTGGGGGAAATCGGGAACGCCGTGTTGCCCCGACCGGCTCTGAGGAAGAAGGTGAGATGATCAGCAGCTTCCTCTAAAGGGACTCTTTAGTCAGAAATCCTCATGTTTGGGACTCTGCCTTCATCCTGATGGGGTACTGAGCCCATCCTGGTTGATTTTGTTCTGTTCTCAAGTTTGCTTTTCATCCCTTTAAGTGTACATGTGGGATTTTTAATATAAATATAAATGCATAAACCCTGTTCACAGGAACACTTCAGCACTGTTCGGGGTCAGTAACCGCTTACTGATGTACCGGAACCCCATGAGAAGATTTTATTGCCCTGTCAGCTTGAGCTGATGAGTCCTAACCCTCTGAATCAAAGCTGTATAAAGTGCTTTTATGATGTTTACCATTTTGGCAGGTGCCCTTATCCAGAGAGATGTACCATTTTATTATTATTTTTTTTTATATAAGGGGGGGGGTGTAAAACTGAGCAGTGGCAGGTTGGTGGGACTGGGTCTTGAACCACCTGACTTTGGGATCAGTAACCTGAGCCTTAATGTCTGAGCCACTGCTGGGTACTGAGCCTAGGAGTAAGAGTGTGTCCACACTTTAGGATTTAACCTTCTCTAGTCCCCTCTGGGGTAAACTGACTATACTGCTATCGTTTGACGTCCATGGAGAATCATGTATTTTGAATTGTCTGACCAGGTGGAAAGACACTGTGGTTAAAGTGTTTTTGTTGCTTCACTTCCTGCTCCCATGCAGCCAACTCTTAATTCCTCCCGTTCATGCTTTAATTATATCTAAAAAGAGCTTTTATTTCCCCGAAAGGAAAAAAGTAAGAACCCAAACCCAGCTGATAAAAATGAGAGCTTAAAGTCTTTTTTTTTTTTTTCTTTTTTTTAACAAGATTTAATTTCCTCTGGGATCAATAAGGTATTCTGGTTTGCTTTAGCATATGTTGAAGTCTTTACCAAGAAACTGTGATGTAATGTGGTTCAAAAATGAATTTGTTTGCTCTGGAATATTGGTTTGAGTGTCTAATGTATAAGGTACCTCCACCAGGCAGTGTCAAATGTTTAATATAAATACATGGCTAGCTACCATAAGTGGGTGGATCAGACCTAACTACTGGTGCTACCTGAGCCATAGTATGAACTTGTCTAAGTGCAGTATGTAAAGTATATTGCGCGTCTGATAGGCTACCGTTTATGGTTAGCCAGGCACTAATGCATTATTTTAACCTAGTGGGCATCTGAACATTTTTGTAGCATATCAAGGAGTTTTTGAATGTGATCCCCCTGTGTGGGCTTAAACTTAATGGGTGTTACTTGTACCACATACTCTGGAGAAATCTTTGCTTAATTTTATCTTTCAAACAAACCAACATGGGTGAAAACTGTACGTGCTGGTTAGGGTGAAGATGAAAAAGCCTTTAAAAATTGAATCCATTGTTGTCAACAGTGGATTTGAAGTGTGCCCTCTGGTGGTTGAGTTATGAAATGACTACAAGCAACATGGTTGTACACCCACACACTTGTCTGACAAGTCTTGATAAATGTATGCTGGTTGGAGGCAGGGTGCATATGGCTATAACATGCTACTGTGTCAGATGGGTTTGTGATTATGTGAATGTCTTGTCTGACTTTTTTTTTAAGCGGGAAGTGAAGGCTGCACCTGTGGTGGTAGAAGATAAAGTCCCTGAGCCAGTTCAACAGCCGAAACAAGAGCCAAAGCAGTTGCCTAAAGTGGAACCTGAGGTTTGGTGTCCTTGTTTTCCCTTAAATGTGACTAGTTGGTAGTCCTGGTTAAAATGCTCATCTGTGTTGGGGTTGGTAGTTTTCAGGTAAACCTGGCTCATACAGTCTCCTTTTTAACACTAGGTGTTTTCTGAGCCATCCTCTCCTGTACCCATGGAAACATCTGGCTGTGCCCCGGATGAGCTATGCCAGGCTTTCTCTGATGTGCTTCTCAATATTAAAGACGTAGACGCTGACGACTATGACAATCCCATACTCTGTGGCGAATATGTGAAGGAAATCTACAAATACCTCCGAGATCTTGAGGTTTGTCTCCCACCCCTAACTCTTTTGTTAAATTCTTGCGCTTAAATTTGTTCGTTTTGTTGGCGGGTTGACGTCCTCTTTCTTGCCTTTTATTCCGAAGGCTGATCAGGCTGTCAGGCCAAAGTATCTGGATGGAAGGGAAGTGACTGGCAACATGCGTGCCATCCTCATCGATTGGCTCGTCCAGGTCCAAATCAAGTTTCGTCTGCTGCAGGAGACCATGTACATGACGGTCGCAATCATTGACCGCTTCCTTCAGGTAGGTGAAGAAAATGCTGGTTGGCGCTCTGTGATGGTGGTTCAGAACTTGTTCGTGAGTTTGTGTCTCTTGTTTGCAGGATAATCCTGTTCCTAAAAAGCAGCTGCAGCTGGTTGGGGTGACTGCCATGTTCATTGCCTCCAAGTATGAGGAAATGTACCCTCCCGAAATTGCGGATTTTGCGTTCGTGACCGACCGCGCCTATACCACCGCACAGATCCGGGAGATGGAGATGAAAATCCTCAGAGTACTGGAGTTCAGCTTTGGGAGACCACTGCCACTCCAGTTCCTCCGCAGAGCCTCCAAAATCGGAGAGGTACAACTAATAAACCACTGATGCTGTCAATGGGGTGGGGGGCTGTAGCTTGCTGTTGGTGTGAGCCCATCCTCTGGTCATCCATCTCACCATCTGGTGGATTGGTTATAAATTGATTGCTAGCATCCAGAAGTTATAAAGAAACGTAAGTGTTATACTTGATTAGCCTTCATTCGTGTGATTGTGAAACACATGGCCAGTGCCTGGTAAAGCTAGCTTATAGATGGTGGGGTTTTATGGCTATTACAGATGTGATGTGCTCAGGATAAACAATCCATGGTGTATGGGTTATTGGTACGTCTCTCTTTAACTGACTGCAAATGTCTTGGTAGGTTACAGCAGAGCAGCACACTTTGGCCAAGTACTTTGTGGAACTTACCATGGTGGACTACGACATGGTGCACTTTGCTCCCTCTCATGTTGCCAGTGCTGCTTTTGCCCTCATGCAGAAAGTCTTCAACTGTGGTGAATGGGTAAGTTGATTGAAGCCTTACTCTTTGTAATGCTGTCTTCGATTTGTATCAAAAGATGTACCAAAAGGTAGTTTGGTGGTAATTTTTGACATGCAGTTAGCAGCATGTACAACCAATGTGGTGCAAATTAAACAGTTTCCAGTATTGATGTATAGAGCAGCCATCTTGGATTTCCAAGTCCAGGTTGGTGAGATTTGTACAACTTTGGGTGACATTTCCCACTTGGAAATTCTGACTTCCTGGTACAAATGGAACACTACTAAGAATCAACCTATTTGTTTTCTCAACAGACCCCCACACTGCAGCATTACATGAGCTATACGGAGGACAGCCTGATCCCTGTAATGCAGCACATCGCCAAGAATGTGGTCCGAGTCAATGAGGGACTCTCCAAGCACCTGGTGAGTGGTGGTGATAACCTCTAATGTGATGTGTGCAAGAAGTTTATCAGATGGATGGTGGTAAACTTTTTTTTTTTTATTATTTATTTTTTTAGGCGGTTAAGAATAAGTACTCCAGTCAGAAGCAAATGAGGATCGCGTCCATCTCTCAGCTTAAATCATCCGTGATCAAGGACCTCGCCAAGCAAGTCTCCTAGTGAGATTGGAATAGACTCAAGCACCATGTGCTGATTTTTGTATAAACTGTAACTTAACTGCATGCTTTTATTTGGTGTTTTAATTTTTTTTTTTATTATTATTGAAAGTGGTTTTCAGGTTCTACATTTGACCCGAATGCTTTATTCTACACTGCCAATGTTTTTGGAGGTGAATGTAACCTGTTAATACATTTAAGAGCTGTGCAATCTTGTACATGTTGACTTTTACAATAAACTTTTAAGTGTTGCCTACAGACGGGTTTCATGTTTTGTTTGACGGGACCCCTCTCCTAGTGTTAAACTCAACTTGTGTTGGTGTGACTTTATGTAGGGTCCCTTCTGAAAAGGAAGCTTACACTAGAACTTGTGCTACAGCTCATTAGGGAGGAGTAAATGAAGGGTTTGTGGTGATGCATTGGGGGAAACCCCCTCCCAGCAATCTTGAGTTTAAATCTGGGGTTTTTTTGTGTGCCTCCTGCTGGAGGGTTTTTTTGGGGTAAAATACTGCTTAGACTCGACCCATTTTTCACAGATTAAAGGACCTGAGACTGCATTTTTCTGATATGAGTGGTAGGGCTATAAAAACTGACATGGATAAATGTTTCTTCCACTTGTGTACAAAAAAAATTGCTCTCAAATGCAAAAATAACTTCAGTAAAACTAACAGCCTCATTTTGTCCTATTAGAAGTGATTTTATATATGGCTTCATTTTGAGGTTAAACGGGAGCAGCCGTGGCCTAATGGTTAGAGAAGCAGGTTTGGGGCCTAAAGGTCACTGGTTCAATTCCCGATCCAGCAGGGGGAAGGCATGGTGTGGGGAGTTGCACCTTCATGGCTGAAGTGCCCATGAATAAGGCACCTAACCCCTGACTGTTCTGTGTGTGCTCACTTTGAATGGGTTAAATGCAGAGGCTTAATACAGTAGATCAGGAAAAAAACAACCAGCAATTTGTAAATGGCCAGCGCACTCGGTCAGTCCTTGAAGGTTTAATGCATGTCAGTTGCACTCAGTTTCCCTAATTTTAAGTGGGAGACTTGGTGAAGCTGGAAGCAGTTTTGTTTACTGGAATATTAAACCAGCTTGCGTTAGATTTTGGTGTTGGATATATTCCAGATGGCCTGTCTTGCATCCCAGTTTGAGTCTAAAGATAGCAAGACATGTGTGGGTTTTTTTTTTTAATTTTTTTTTTTATTATATAAACTTTCTAGTTTGAATTTGTAGGAAGACTTTAAAATACAAGTGGCTGAGAGGTCATTAAGGTTCTTGTCAGGGAGAATGTAATCCTCAGCATGAAGCTGCCAGTTGAAGTGCAACTAGAAACATGTCCTTGTGTGAAAGGTGCTGCTTTAAATACCTTCAAGTGCTTTTGGAAAATTGGGCTTTAAAATAAATGTGATATATTAAGCTACTCTGTTCAGACCAGTTTTTGTGTGCGTGTGTAAAGTCTCTTCAGTTTGCTAGGTGGCTTAGTCTCGCTATATAGTAGCATTTTGCTAAATTCATCATTGTGTAATGGTCACGGTGCTGAGCTCATGATCGAGAGGTCATGGGTTTGAAAACATGCTGAGACCCCTGGGCAAGTGTGCCTCTGTCCACCCAGCAGTATAAATAAATCCCCGTAAAGATACTGGGAAGGTAACCTGTGATAGATTAGTGTCCCATCCAGGAGGAGCTGAGCTCCTGGTCGCTTCACGCTACAGAAACCGGGATAAGGTCCAGCCTGATGAGCCTGTAGGCTTGATTGTAAAAGATTGCAGACTTACCTCCCTTCTCATGCCAGACTGTTTCATAACAGCACAGCAGTGTAGTGGTTAGCACATAGACCTCACAGCAAGAAGGTCCTGGGTTCGAGTCCCAGGCTCGGCCGTTTCTGTGTGGAGTGTGCATGTTCCCCCTGCGCTTACACGGGTTTCCTCCAGGTACTTCGGTTTCCTCCTACAGTCCCAAGACATGCACATTAGGCTAATAAGCTGTTCCAAACTGTCTCTAAGTGTGAGTATGAATGGTTGTGAATGTATTGACCCTGCACAATCCTTCGCCCAGAGTCGGCTGAGATAGGCTTCAGCCTCATCGTGACCCTATAGGATTAAACGGTTTGGTAAATGTGAGATTAATATAAAAATATATTAATAGAAAAAGTGAGATTAATTTGGTTAATTTCTATATCCAATATCCAACAGAGGGCGCTCTTGTACTATTTGCCCCAACAATCTCATGCAACTTTTTGTTCTGTAAAATAAATAAATAAATAAATTCCAATGGTTTATCAGTGTCAGTCAGCCTTACTACTATTACAAACAAAACAAGCATTATACACTTTACAGTAAAGATATTTTAATGTAAGAGTAAACAAAATTAATCACTGCTAACCCATAGGCTAACCAAAAATCCGCACAAGTTAGTTTACGCCATATATTTCTTTATATCAGTGAATGAATACTTTACTATTTTTTTTTTTTATTTTTTTTTTGCATGCTATAACCTTATTCAACATCAAATCTGACCCAAAGATCTTCCCATTGTGTTTAACTGGAATGTTTGGGTCATTTGGTGTGCTCGATTTGCTCTCCATGCACTTGATGTATCACACTGTCCCATTGTTCTTAACCTTGTTGCTATATTTATAAATATGGCGTAAACCAGGCCTCGGCTGTAACCTCTTAACCTTGTTTGAAACTATATTTATACCAATAGCATAAAGAAGACTTTGCTAACCTTCGCTCAGAAGCCAGCGGTCACAGCGCTCAGCCTATATGTTGCACTCAAGAAAAACCTGGAGCTCTGCTATAGCATTCACTATTTTAAGCAGATGGCCAGATGTACCACCGGAAAAATGTATGAACTGTACAGTTCCTGATTTACACAAACTTATCATGGTTTGGTTTCAAAGCAAAGCTACCAAAGCAAACTTTGAGCAGTAACTGAAATGCCTTAAGTAATTTAATTATACAGTAATACTTACACAAATAATTGCACATAACAGCCTACAATGTGAATATTGATATCTTGGTTTAAAGTATGGTGACAAAATCATAAGCAAGAGTAGATTTATTAAATATCATCAGCATCCAAATCAACCCAGACATTTTGCGCACATAACTTAACATGCTTTTGTTTTTATACACATGTGTACAGTATATGTCTGAAATATAAAGTGGAAATCATCTTCAACCCCGAATAGAGACTCCGGAGCCCCAGAATCCCGCTGTAATCCAATATCCTGTTTTCTGTTGCTCCACTGATATTTATTTCCCTGAGATGGATGAAGGTCCAAGATGGCTGACAGTGACAGCGACTCTAGTACATCTGTCTGAACTTTTTATTTATTTATTTATTTTTAACACAGAAAGCCCTTTCTATTTTAAATATTTAAACATGGATATGATTACATTATTTCAACTTTATGTAGATTACACATTAGGTTTACTTCCCTCAAAACCAACTGTCCATCAAAACTGCTTAGAATCTGATTTCTATGCTGTACACATGAGATTCAATTCTAATATATTTTTTAAAGTTGTATTTGTATGTCATATAAAGAACATTGTAATTATTTTGTTTTTGTATTTGTAATAAAATTATATAAAATCAATTTATAAAATAACAATAATAATAATCAGTAGCATTATTAGTATTATTAGTACTAGTAATAGTAGTATTAATACTATTATTATTATTATTATTATTATTATTATTGCTAGTAGTAGGAGTAGTAGTACTATTAATATTGTATTATAATTTTTTAAATATTATTACTATTATTATTATTATTATTATTATTATTATTATTAAATATTATTACTATTACTATCACTATTATTATTACTATTATTACTATTACTATTATTATTATTGTTATTATTATTAAAACATATTTTAGTTCTAACAGTTAGAAACCTGTTTTCCTGCTGAAATATCTTTTATTCAATAACTAATAATAATTGTGACATAAATTTGTTAAAATCCACATTATTATCTCACATTCTGAGCAATAAGATCATTTAAAGTAAATTTGTAAATATGATTTTTATGCATTTATGCACAGTGAAGATAATAAATTTGGTTCATTCACAGAATCATGACAACTGGTCTGTGTAAAATCAGTTTTATGAGTTGATCTCTTCTGTTATTTGTTTTGTGTTGACTTACGTTCGGCTTCTCTGTATGCATTTCACTGACTTACAGAGAGAAAAAGCTACCGTTATAATACATGGATTCTACTTGACTGCTTTCATGAATGTGTGCTTCCTGTCATGGAGCGGGGCTTACCTTCATATCTCCACCCCCACACTGTAGTGATAATGAAGCTTGGTTCCTGTGAAAGACCTGAACTTGAGAGTCACTTTAATTCTTTCAGGCTGAGGTCACTGATGGCCAGTAAGATCATCTTACACTGCCAGTGCTTTCCAGAAGAGGAAGCTGCGACTAGGTTCAGACACTTATTGCCTGTTGTAGTGGCGGTGATGATGGTGACTGACAGGCTGACAGAAAGTGTTTATTATAGTGGTGATCATTGAAGTAAACAAGCTATGTTATCATGATGGACTGCACAGTGGCGTAGTCCTCACCTCACAACAACAAGGTCCTGGGTTTGAGTCCTGGGCTCAGCAAGGGCATCTCTGTGTGGAGTATGCATGTTCTCCCTGTGCTTGCATTGGTTTCCTCTGGGTAATCCGGTTTCCTCACACAGTAGCAAGACAGGGACACAAAGACAGCCGTAGCTTAATGGTTAGAGAAGCAGGTTTGGGACCAAAAGGTCGCTGGTTCGATTCCCGAACCAGCAGGAAAAATGTGTGGCGGCGGGGAGGGGTGACGAGCACCTTCCAGTCCACCACCTTCTTCACTGAAGGGCCCTTGAGCAAGGCACCTAACCCCCAACTGCTCTGCAGGCGCCACAATGTGGCAGCCCACTGCTCAAGGTGTGTGTGTGTGCATACTTTGGATGGGTTCAATGCAGAAGCCAAATTTCCCTTGCAGGATTCCTACAGTATATATAAAAAATAAATAATAAAAAAAATAAAACATGCACCTTCGCCCAGAGTTGGCTGAGATGGGCTCCAGCCTTCCCGCCGCCCTAATAAGACTAAGATGTGCGACAGTATTAAAAAGTTAGCTGGGTAAAATTTAGGCAACTATAAAAGAAGGAAATGGTCTTGATAAACTCCCTGACATGTAATTGTATCGTTTGTACTCTGCCCATATTGCGCGCACTATGCCTTTTTTACAAGCGAACTTGTGAGCAAAGTCAAGTCGCAGTTAAAGCCCTATTAGTCAAGAATCTCTCCAGAACATGTGTTCCTCAGTTTGTTCAAATTGCCTTACACCATGTATCCACATGGTGCGAAGGAGCGAAGCTGGCAGACGGAGAGAGAACCTTCTTGCTGCCTGGAGCCCCCATGCATAAATAAACACAGAGGGCTTCGTTTTCAGGAGTTATAGATTTTCAAATAAATGCTCAATGCGCTTACTGAACTTTACAGACCTCTGCTGCTCAATGGCACATGAAGGAAAGAAAGGCTTCTATTGTACCCCGACGTGGCGTTGAGTTTCACCAGGTGTGAACAGGACCTTCAGAGAGCTTAATCAGTTTAGACCTGAGAGAAATAAAATCCACGACTGCTTGGATACCAAGTTTGGCACGAGTTCAGATTTTCAGTTTATCTATAACTAAATAGCTCTTGTTAGTTTGGGTGGCGCCATGGCGTAGTGATTAGCGCATCCGCCTTACAGCAAGAAGGACCTTGGGCTCGGCAACGGCGTTTTTGTGTGAAGTTTGTATGTTCTCCTCATGCTTGTGAGGGTTTCCTCTGGGTACTCCGGTTTCCTCCTACAGTCCAAAAACATGCACATTAGGCTAACTGGCTGTTACAAATTGCCCCTAGATGTGTGTGAGTATAAATGGTTGTGTGTGTTGGCCCTGTGAGAGTGTGAGCTGTTCAGGGTGCATCCTGCCTTCGCACAGTGTCGGCTGAGATGAGGCTCCAGCCTCCCCACGAAACTAATCAGTGATCGAGTGAGCAAGTAAGTAAATAGCTCGTTAGTTTTTTTTGTGTGTGTGTGTGTGTGTGTGTGTGTGTGTGTGTGTGTGTGTGTGTGTGTGTGTGTGTGTGTGTGTGTG
>JBCNYH010000005.1:16652089-16670916 GCA_039654325.1 Tandanus tandanus
TGTGTGTGTGTGTGTGTGTGTGTGTGTGTGTGTGTGTGTGTGTGTGTGTGTGTGTGTGTGTGTGTGTGTGTGGGAGGCACCGTGACATAGTGGTTAGCACGTCCGCCTCACAGTAAGAAGTTTCTGGGTTCAAATCCTGGGCTCTGCAAGGGCATTTCTGTGTAGAGTAGGCATGTTCTTCCCATGGTTGCGTGGGTTTCCTCCAGGTATTCCAGTTTCCGTCCACAGTCCAAAGACATGCACATTAGGCTGATTGGATAATTGGTCTGGCGAGCTGTTCAGGGCGTACCCAGCTGTCCTCAGTGTTGGCTTCGCTCCGGTGATGTCAAGATTTCATTCCAGTCATATTTCGAAATTGTTTCATTGTTTTACTTCTAAATGTGTCTAATCGTCTAACGTCAATCCAAACCAAGTCATTCTGTTCAGTTCAGGTCTCAAAGATAAGACATCATACAACGAGATACCATCTGTTTTGGCCGTCGTGTAATAAAAGAACCAATTTATTTATACGCATGAATACCCAGCATCTCCGTTTCATTAAACCTGTGGGATTGGGATGGCGAGCGCTTCATTTACTACAGCAGGACGGTCGTTTAAATGATTGAACCATGACACACTCATCCTTTAATGATATTAAGTGCCCTCAGGAGTCAAACGGGGCGGCACTTTGGCGTACTGGCTAGCACATCTGCCTCAAAGAGAGAGGGTCCTGGGTTCTAGTCCCAGGTTGGGGAGTTTCTGTGTGGAGTTTACATGTTCTCCTCATGCTTGCGTGGGTTTCCTGCGGGTACTCAGGTTTCCTCTGACAATCCAAAGAAATGCACATTAGGCTACTTAGTTAAGCTAAAGGTGTGAGTTGCTGTGTTTGTTGCCCTGTGATGGTCTGGCAAGCTGTTCAGAGTGTAACCCACCTTCACCCGGAGTCGGCTGAGATAGGCTCCAGCCTCTCCATAACTCTAACAAGATTAAGCGGTTCGGCAAATGAGTGATGAGTGAGTAAGGAAGAGGGGATCCGCTTTGCAGTACACTTAGTGCATGAACTTGAATGATTTTAGCACTCGTATGATATCAATTAAAAGAAGGGACTAGATCTGGAGACTAGCACAAGCCTACTTCATAAACCTCCCACCATTAAATTCATTTTTTCTCAATCCTTCGTCTCCCAAACAGTGCGTATTGATTCGTCGCTAATTTCCAACGAGCTTATCCTAATGCATTTATGGAGAAGGTTCCAGCCTGAACAGCTGCCCAGGTCACAATCCGCAGCAAGCCAAGGCTCCTAAATTATTCAGGACGTCTCCCCCTCCCCCAGCCAGTCCTCCATTAATGATGTCACCCAACCCTGCGGAGCCAGACGCTTTCCCACGGGACGGCAGGATGGAGATTGGACCCTGCTTCCCACTACAGTCCACTCCATTATAAGAGTAATTTCGAGCTGTGCTTGTTCTAAAATACATTCGTGTGTAGTAAAGTGTCCGGAAGGAGCAGTTTTGCTGGAAATACTGCATATAAGGTTGATAATAATGTAATAATGACAGGAGAGAACCCTAGATAGCAAATTAAAGCTAATTATATTGCTAACTGTCCCCTAGTAGATTATTTGTGATATGTAACTGTTCATGTACAGGAAGTCTGGTTGAATAACAGCATGGAACACATTTCGGTTGTGGGTAAATAGTGCTTTTATCACCGTGTCACTGCACAGCTTTACATACACATCCCTAATAAGTGTGATGGGTAACAGGGTTATATGTCGACAGGTGTTTGGGTACATGTGTACATAGGATGGTAGTAAGTAAACAATACAAGTATATTCATTCATTTTCTAAGCCGCTTAATCCTAATTAGGGTCGCGGGGAGGCTGGCACCCATCTCAGCCGACTCTGGGCGAAGGTGTGGTGCACCCTGAACAGCTCGCCAACACACACAACCATTCACACTCACACTCACACCCAGGGGCGATTTGGAACAGCCAGTTAGCCTACTGTGCATGTTTTTTTGGACTGTGGGAGGAAACCAGAGAACCCAGAGGAAACCCATACAAGCACGGAGAGAACATGCAAACTCCACACTGAAACGCCCCAGGCCGGGCAGCGCTTCGGAAAACGAACATAAACCTGCTATTATTTACTCAACCTACATATTTTCCTTTTGTAAAGTTCTGATTCTAACCTTAAAGAGTTTCTCAACATCGTCAGTCAAAGAACTTTTAAAAAGTCTAAATTTGAGGGTACTTATCACCTTTCACCACCGATTGCGCAACATTGAATTATCTCTGTATTTAAATTAAACAGGATTCAAGTACTCAGGATAGTGAAGAAATTCAGAACTCAAGATCGCAGTGTTTTTTCACTATGTGTGAATGTTCTGGCCTGAAACAATAATAAGAACCTGTACCATGGTGTATTTTCACTGATTTCTTATGAAACATGAATCGCCGAAGTGTTCCCAGAGCAGGCCTTTTTAACCCGCTGCTGTGGAAAATGAGCATACCGACACTTTTCAGTAAATTCCAAGAAAACTGTGGAAGCAGAGCCAAGTTCACTCACGAGCTGGAAATATATTCAGCGTTCGGTGGGTTTAAATTATTGGCTTCGGTTCACGTTGAAGAGCCACTTGGAAATCCTGGAAACCTTTTCGGGGTCTTTGCTTTAGGAATTAGCCATCGTGTACTGTAGGGGCTGCAGAAGAGGGATCTTTGTTATGAACGCTAATCACTTTTTCGCATGGATAGTAGAGCTGTAAGTGTGTGCTTGCTCATGATCCTGCTTAATGGCTTCCCAATGACACCAGCGGTGATATTTATTTTAACGATCGGATACGGTTACGCACTAATTCAATACAAGGAAACGATGATTACATTGATTTTTGACTCAAATGCTCGTGAATGGTCCCATTCAGATGAGCAGTGAACGCAAAGGCAATCCCTCATGCGTATAATGGAAAATGGTGTAAACTTGTGTGTAATAATTGAGATTAATATTTAAATTTTTCATATATTGTTAGCATTAAAAAAATTGAAGGATAGGAAGTGGCTTTAAAACATGTTTCTTACTTTTGATCTATTTCTTATATTTTATGAGAGTGGATATTAGTATATACTACATGGGAATGGTGGGATCTGATTGGATCCGGTTGGATTCTGATTGGATCTCGGGATCTCTTGGTGGAAAGCCATCATTCTTGGTATTCTTTTACAAGACGATTTATCCATCATTGCTATCAGACAAGTTTTTTTAATGAATATTGCATGATTGACATTCACCCATGTTCCTCCTCTTGCAGATCATATATTTATGCTGTTGTAAGCATAGAGAGAGAGAGAGAGAGAGAGAGAGAGAGAGAGAGAGAGAGAGAGAATAATAACAGCATAAATACTGAAAAAATGAAATGAAGTTTATTCCATATTTTGTTGTATGTCCAGTATTAATCAAAAATGTGCTAACTGTATTGAATGTTAACCTCATACAGCTTATTGATGCTAACTAGCTAGCTAGCTACATAGCAACATGACTGTCTGTTGTACTGTGAAGAAAAGCACAAATTCACGTACTATAAAATCACTTCACTGACTGCGATACATACAGCTAACAAAACTATTGCATCAGCTCTCCTTCCTCTCTGCTCTTTACAGCTCTCTCAAATAGGAACCCTTCCTTCTTCCAAGTACCTTGCTGGGGCAGTACTGGCCCTGTGGTTAAGGTGCTGGCTGGCAAGTTGTCAGTAAGTCTGGAATAACCTCTAAAAGCTATTGACTAAGTTTTTATACTATATTTATTCTGAACAGTGAACATGGCAATGCTTATGGTAGTGAAACAGTCATGACATTAAAATTACGGCAACAAATCTTCCGATTATTTCAAAAATATTTACAGAATGATTTGACAGTGTGTTTGGCAGATCTGCATTAAATATTTATCTAAAAATTTATATTGTAAAATTCCATTCTGATGCGGCTTGTTATTCAGCATGAAGACGTCTGCGATGCAAATTAAGATGGATGCGAGGAAAAAATGTCTCACTCCGGTTCCGATAATGGGAGGACGTCCTTGTTGTTTTCATCGTGCTTTTGAGCCTCATGGATTTTCCCATCTGCGGCAGCTTTGTCAGCCGTCCTGATTAAGAGCATCCTACAGATCAATAACGAACAGAAGCGCTCAGCGCCATGATGAGTGACCTTAAAAAAAGTGTTAATATTATGCTGACTTGGAGAACAGCAGAGTTCAATAACAGCCCTTTAAATCTCATAGATCTAGTCTGAAATATTGGTAAAAAGCTAGTAGAAATCACGGAAATGGTGTATGGCAGGCCATAAAAACCTTTCTTTAAAGACCTCTCTTTGTCTTTTTTTATTGTTTTATGATGACCAACATTTCCCATAGAGACTTTCTTAATTTTTATTTTGTACAGTAACAGTGATTATTTTGCCAGGTCAATCAGTGCACCATAATCCATTTCTGCCTCATGGAGGTACCCTGCACTATATGTTTCCTAAACATAATTTGGGTCATGGGCAACATGGTGGCATAGTGGTTAGCACTTTTTCTTTCTCAATCTGTACCATGTTCTATAATATAATATAATATAATATATTTAACAATTATAATGTTAAAAAATAATCCCAGAGAGGGAATGTCGAGGGAAGTTTACATTTTTGGGCCTGAGCTGCATAATTGTTTTTGTTCTACTCGGGCACCTAATAAAAAAAACACCTTAAAAAAATAACAACAAATAAATAAGAAAATTTTAAATTATTTATTTATTAATTGTTTCTTTCTTTTTTTTTTTTTTTTAACCATGACAGAAGCAGAGATGCGTCCCATGGTAGGTATACATAATGGCATCTCTTTAAATCCTTTACAGAGTTTTGGTAGTACCATGCAGAAAAATAACGAAACATAAGCAATATTTTATTTTATTTTATTTTATTTTTATTATTATATTTTTTTAGGATGAAGGACACAGGCGAGCTCCCATCGCAGCAGGTTCAAAGCCAACGAGCTGCATAACAGCATCTCTTATCCCTTTTCAGAGTTTTAGTTGAAAGATAAAGAAAAGCAAACTTTGACTCGATTTTATAGTTAATACTGTATTTATATATTTTAACCCTGACAGAGACTTGCTCAGGTGAGCTGTGCGAAGACACGTCTGCATGTGTACTTTGATGTGTCTCTCGCCACAAACAAATGCCACATGACACAACTTCATTATTCGTGTTTTGTTGGCATCATAAGCATTATATCAGCATTGTAGCGAAGTCGCGGCTTGTCGTAGATCTTGGAGCCAGTACGACACAGCACGAAATGAATACATTGCCGTTAAGACACAGAGTGTGAAGAATCACTTCAGTTGAGCAGGATGCATCACGAACAGGTTTGCAATGTATGAATAAATCGTCTTCTATGACAGATCATTAAATAAACATGAAAGATGCAAGACAAAATAGTATTTCAATAATTTAATTGCAGATCGTATGATACAGATAAACTGCACAGGATCAGAAGCTGCGGTCTGGATTTCCTCGCCATCGTCACAGGAACTAGACTTCCCAGCACGGTCGGTACACCCTTCCCACCATGCACCTCTTGGTGTCTCTCCTGATGATGGAGATGCTGGAGCTGAGGCCTGGGCTTTCATCTTTGCGTTCAGACCCTGCATTCAGGGTCCTCTCAGGCACGTTCCTTTCCAGAGCCTTCAGCATTCTCAGCAGGTCCGTGTAGGTCACCATGATGATCTTAGAAACACCTGGTCCGGAACCCACTGTGGTTATAGCCAGTCCTTCTCCAGTAGAGTCTTGGATGAAGTCTGCGTCTTCTATGTTGTCCAGTGGAAGTGCCTCTGATTTTAAATTGCCGTCAGACCAGAAGGCGATGGCGGAGAGTATGAAGACGAAGGTCAGCTTCATTCTGATGATGCTCTCGGACTTGGGTGGGGTTGTTCTGCTGCTTTCTGTTGCTAACCTTATATTGCTCTGACTACGATAGCTTGCTTGAGTCTTTTTATATGTCTGGAGGTGCCACGTTATCATTGGATGAAGTGATTCATGGCTTGGATTTTGTTGGCTTTAAGGATAATGAGGAAAATGTTTTGAGAAAAGGCTGATGAGACCACAAACAGTGTTGAAGTGGTTTGTTTTGGTTGTACTTTAATTAAGATTACCTGTAATGATGAAAACACTCCATTGGTGAACAGTAGGGTGGCATTATAAGGGAAGATGTAATTCAAAATCCCTGGTCTTAGAGAAACAATATGAGGGATTATGGAATGATTCTTGGAAAAAAAAAAAAGCGATAAAAAAAATAATTTAAAAAAAGGATTTCAGCTATTTTAGGATAGACTTGCTGGGTAAAATAAATAAATAAATAAATAAATCCTCTTAAGTTAATAAAGACTGAATGGAAAACCAATTTTGTCGTGACCATTCATTGGAACGTTTCACAGCGGTCAAACCGGTATCACATTACACGCGGTACATGTGGTAAATTACATTTACCACATGTATGTAATATACAACCATCTGGATGCAGGCTCAAATGGTGCAGTGACTGTGCCTAGGATTCAAGGTCAGACATAAAGCATTGCCAGATAAAAGAACTATCCGTATTTGGCGCAGCAGGGTAGTGTTGTGGTTAGCACGTCTGCCACACAGCAAGAAGGTCCTGGGTTCGAGTCCTGGGTGCGACGAGGGCATTTCTGTGTGGAGTTTGCATGTTCTCCCCATACAGGTGTACTCTGGATACTCCGGTTTCCGTCCAAAGACAAGGACATCAGGCTAATTGCCTAATTGTTCCAAATTGCCCCTAGGCGTGAGTACAAGTGTGTGACCCTATGATGGTCTGGCAAGCTGTTCATGGTGTCGGCTGAGTTAGGCACCAGCCTCTCTGTGAGCCTAGTTGGATAAAGAATGGGGATGCAAGCATGGAGAGAACATGCAAACTCCAAACAGAAACCCCCTGAGCCTGGGACACCCTGAATAGCTCACCAGGCCATTGCAGGCCCAACACACGGATGTGTCTCAACCACTACGCCACTGCATGTAGAGTACCTGTTTAATTGAATGTGATGAATGTTTGTGGCACCAAGGAACACTACATACCTGCTCAGAAATGTCAGTTATTTTTACCCAACCATGGAACCTTCTTTCCAGGACTTCACCGTTGATGTTACTCAAATCAAAAGCCAAGCTTTTTATCTTGCAAGGTGAACTTCATCTATTATCACCATATTTGATGTATGGTAGTCTCTCTACCACTTTTTGGAACAAAACATTAGATGGCTTGGAGGTTGTGCTGTCGGAAAAACGAATCAGAACAACAAACGAGCAGAGCAAGTGGAACCAACTCGAGATGACAGAACCTGGGACATGAAAGCTTCACCGAAATTAGATATTAAAGAAGAAAACTCAGAAAATACTTCAAATCCAGTTTAAACCACTGCCACCGCCGCAGCCACCCCCCCGCCCAAAAAAAAACCCCCACAAACAAACAACAAAAACAATGTGCTTGCATCAGCATCAGGTGGCGTAGTGGTTAGCACGTTCGCCTCACAGCAAGAAGGTGCTGGGTTCGATTCCCGGGCTCGGGTGTTTTTGTGTGGAGTTTGCATGTTCTCCCCGTGCTTGCGTGGGTTTCCTCCGGGTACTCCGGTTTCCACCCACAGTCCAAAAACATGCACAGATGGCTAATTGGCTGCTCCAAATTGCCCCTAGGTGTGAGTGTGAGTGTGAATGGTTGTATGTATGCTCAGAGAGCGTCTGATACATTCAAGATCATCCAAATCGTGAAGGTTGCAATCTGATTGGCTGTCCATACTGGCCCTTCTGTACACCAGGCTTCAACATGCAAAAACATTCTTGAGCACCATGACACAACAAGCTTTTAACGTCTATGAAATCTTGCCAATCCATTTTTTTGTTGTTGTTGTTTAAGTTTCAGTGGTGATGGTGGTTTGGAATATGCGTCCAATAATTTCTGAAAGAACGCAGCACGGATTCATGAGACGAGTTAGTCCATGGAAAGACTGAAGGTCTTTGAAATGTTTTGCCTTGAAGTGGTTCAAATAAGCAGAATTTCATTGTGCTCTCATTGCAATTTGGATTATTGGTAGTACTAACCACTTTGTACCTGTTAACTTGAGCGCTCATGTCGAATAACTTGGCGTCCTTCAGTCTCGCCACTCTGCACTGATTTGACTGAACATTTTTTCGAAATGTTGCTTGTTTGTCCTTATCCTTCGGCGCCTTTGTTTCACTGTCCACCACCATTTGTTTTACTGTCAATCACAGTGACATTACCCCTTTGCAGATGTTTATGTGGTAGAGGGTAGATAGATTTCCTTTGAGTGTGTTTTGCTACTCTGCGCTATTAGCTGTTAGCCTTCCTTGCCTTGTGATATTAGCTGGCCATGTTAGCCTTCATCCATCCTGGTTGGTAGCTGTCATGGGATTATGGGAGAGCATACATGAGGGTGGGAACTGGCGGGTGATCATGTTGTGGAGAAAAATGGCGAAGGAATGCAAGTTTCCTTATATGAGGTTAGCCAATCAGGATTGGCGGAAAAGGGATGAGTCGTTTCACCATATTTAAGTCAGGTTAAACATCAGTGGAGAACAATAATTAAGAAACCTTCAACTTGACTTTGGATGGCGCTGATTGGCTGCTGGCTCTTTGGCAGGAACTTGATACGTGCTGACATCTGGGAATGTCTACTAAGACATTTGAGGTGATGGTTGCTGAGAGCAATAAAGTTGCTCGAATTGAATTGAACTGAAGTGAATTGAGGATTGAGCCATGGCGCAGTGATTAGCACATCCGCTTTACAGCAAGAAGGTCCTAGGTTCACGTCCCAGGCTCAGTGAGGGCGTTTCTATGTGGAGTTTGCATGTTCTTGGTGGTTTTGGATCAGTAACCCAGAGCCTTATTCACTGAGCCACCACTGCCCTCAAAATATATTGCCTGGATCATCAATCCCAAGACAATTGAAGTGTGTGACAGATCCTCTTGAGTATTTACAGTTATGGAATTTTGCAGATGCCCTTATTGTTTTTATACAACTGAACGGTTGAGGGTTAAGGACCTTGTTCAAGGGCTCAACAGTGGCAGCATTGTGGTACTGGGACTTGAACCACCAACATTTGATTCAGTAACCCAGAGCCTTAACTGCTGAGCCACCACTACAAACATAGCACAAGGGCCAATGATGTGACCTTCTATTTATTTCTTTTCCTACCTCGTTTTTCATTTTACCGCTATCTTTACTGACATCACACAGCACTGCTTTTAATTCCATCCAAGTCCGGTGATTTACCGGTTTTATACATTTGGTTTGGAAGATATGGACCGATTAAAGTAAAGACCTCCTTGTATGTCCAGTCCTGCTTTAGTTACTGTTGTCACAACAGCACACTGTGTGTGTGTGTGTGTGTGTGTGTGTGTGTGTGTGTGTGTGTGTGTGTGTGTGAGTGTAGTTCGTCCATGACTGTCAGGCAGGTGCTTGCAGCCAGCATTTGAAGGTGGAGGACAGCTGTTAGCCATATGCTCATAACAGAGCTGTTTCTACAACCATAAACTGGGAATAGGACGGTAAAGGAATCTGAACCATGCTCGCTTTGTCCTGCACCTAGACTATGTGGCTAGACTAAAGCAAAACAGGCTTTTCTGCTGAACATATTACATTATACTATATGTTCCTGGAAGCAAGCGTATTATCCACCCATTCCAAATTCTAGATAAACTACAAATCATTGATTTTTTTTCATTGACTTAATCCTATTAGGGTCGCGGGGAGGCTGGTGCCTATCTCAGCCGGGGTACACCCTGAACAGCTCGCCAGACCATAGCAGGGCAACACACGCACAATCATTCACAGTCACACTCATACTTAGGGCCAATAAGCCTAATGTGCATGTCTTTGGACTGCCGGAGGAAACAGACAACCCAGAGGAAACCCATAGAAGCACGGATAAAAGATGCAAATTCCACACGGAAACGCCCGAGCCACTGGATTACGCCACCGTGCCGCCTGTAAAGGTATATGTTAGGTTATATGTTAAAGAGGTAATTTTATGAGTAATGAACAACCAATAATAATATCTCAATCTCTTAATTTTGAATATTATCAGTGATAAACATGCTGAGTATGGATCAACGAATCAGACCATGGTTAAGGCTTCATCAGATAGAGCTCCATCAAGTAAATAATAGCAGGTTTATGTTAATTTTTCAAAGCGCTGCCCGGGCTCGGGGCGTTTCCGTGTGGAGTTTGCATGTTCTCCCCGTGCTTGCGTGGGTTTCCTCTGGGTACTCTGGTTTCCTCCTGCAGTCCAAAAAACATGCACAGTAGGCTAATTGGCTGTTCCAAATCGCCCCTAGGTGTGAGTGTGTGTGTGTGTGTGTGTGTGTGTGTGTGTGTGAATGGTTGTGTATGTTGCCTCTGCGATGGTTGAGTCAGAGTTGTCTGAGATGGGCACCAGCCTCCCCGGGACCCTAATTAGGAATGAGCGGATTAGAAAATGAATAAATGAATGAATAATAATACCGAATCATTCTCAGATGTAATTAAAGTTTAGCAATTCTCACTCATTTGCCGGACCGCTTAAATCCGATTAGGGCCTCAGTCGACACTGGGTGAAGGCGGGGTTCACCCTGAACAGCTTGCCAGACCAGTGCAGGACCAGCACACACACAAGCATTCACACTTACATGGACAGCTAGGGGCAATCTGGAACAGTCCATTAGCCTAATGTGCATGTCTCTGGAGTGTGGGAGGAAACGGACGCAAACACTGGGAGAACATACAAACTCCACACAGAAACACCCTCACTGAGCCCTCATGGGGCACAAACCCAAGACCTTGTTGCTGTGAGGGGGATGTGCTAACCACTACACCACCACTTCAGGTTTTCAATCTAAAAGCAGATTCAGAAACAAAACAAAAAACCTGGAGCTTTAAACAGAATACTAAAAATCAGAATACATAAAATATCTCTGTATTGATATTTATTATTTATTTATTTATTTTTGAGTACAGCCCAAATGTGCATAAAGAGCAACAACCTGGATGATAATTTTATATAAAGCCCCAGCTATCTTTACAGCTAAAGGTGTTTGTGTGTTACAGTAAAGCGCCCATACACCCCTTGCCCCTCTTCCCTTTGGTAAAATAAAAAATTTAAAGCCTTCGACTCCACTTTCCAAAACATGCGGACCAGCTGACTACGCCCCTGAATGCCAAGAAAAACACAAGACCTGGGTTTGGGGGCTCAGCGGCCTCGTCTGGAGAGGAGACAGTGGCTCTCACACAACCCAAGTCTCTGCTTGAGCTGCGGCAGCAAACCTTGCTAAAACAACACGCAGAGGCAGGTCACATGGTTCAAGCTGTCCAGCTAGATAAATACAGAATACCCCCCCTCATCTCCCCCAGATGAATAGCACTTATTAACCGGCACAAATTGGATTACGCTGTTAATAAGGTTAAGTGCTCGTACATGACTCAGGTCTGTCCTCTTCTAGATATTTCATAGAATGAGAAGTAATGCCTCATATATGAGTTCATCACTCTCTCCTCACTCATTTGCTGAACCGCTTAATCCTACTAGGGTGCTAACCACCTGTTATATGAGATGTATAAAGACAAAATTGTGCATACGGATAGATTATAATATGAAGTATTGAAAGAGATTGACTTTCAAGAAGTGTTGTTGTCTCCTTCAATACCACTGACCAGTTGTCTCTGACCTTCACCTTTATATAAATAGCGATGAACAGATACAATTCCAGTCTCTGATACTGAATGTATACTTGGGTTTAAATGTGTGAGCGAGTATTATGAGGAGGAAAATATTCCATTCTGTGACTAGATTTCTTTAAAGGGGACCTGTGGTGAATTTGTATTACTGGCTCTTTAAAACAATCTCGTATGACATCAGCGGTTCCGTCAGGCAACGCCAAACCTTGCTTCTTGTCAGATATGCGCGAGTGTAGACGTGTTGCCTTCTTTAATGGCTGTTCCAGCCCTGGTAGTGACATGAATTTGTTGTTTTGTCCTTTTGGCTGGGCTGCGTGCAGCAGACGCCAGTCTAAGATAACACATTATCGGCCAGCGCTGAGCTGTGTGTCGCCAGGAAAATGTCAGAGTGCTAAGCATTCGGCTGCACAAATGACAAGCGCAGAAAACACAACATAACATCGGCCGTACTCTGAAAACGTTTCCTTTCGGATGCAAGTCAGTATTCTGCGAAGACCACTTCAAGCCGACCTGCTATTGGCGTGACCTCCAGGCAGAACTACTTGACACGAAGCCCGAGCTTTCACATCTAAAACCAGACGCTGTTCCTACGGAATTCCTTCATAAAAAAGTCAAAGGATGATGACAGATGGGAGCAGCACCAAAAGGAACCAGTAAAAGGTAAGAGCCTTTAGTATGAGGGGAGTTTTATCACCAAAAATGTCACTCGCTGTTTGTTTACTAGCGCCCAACGAGTTCACGTCGCTTCTGGGAAAAAATGGTTGCTCCGCATTGGTTCAGCCCCCGGTAGTAAAATTGCCTAGTATAGAGCTTTTTATGGTCATTTAGGTTAAAATAAGCTCCGTATCACTTAAACGTATTACATTACACACAAATGATGCTGTAAGGATGAACAATACTGCTTTTTAATGAAACGGTTTTATGGTTGCATCATCAAATCTGTCCTTCATCAAAGCTTATCATCAGTTACTGGGTCCCAGGTTTATTATGCTAAAGTAAGAATAAGGGTAAATTCGTGCTTCTTGTTATTGGTTCCACATGAATACAGACGTTCTTGTCGACAGTCCATAAGTTTTTACATAAATTATTTCAAATGTGATTTCCATGGACTCGTTTTATAAAGCATCATTTCACATTTATTCACCGGCTTAAAAAAAAGCCACTCAGTAACACCTCATTCCTCTATATTAAGCAAGACCAAATAAACAGTTAAACATGCACAGCCACATTTGGGTTTTTGAAGCCGTACATACTTTACAGGCCACAGAAAAGAGGACGCAAGCGACGAATGAGGAGCAGAAATACCTCCGAGCCTTAGACTCCTCTCTCCAGGAAGGGAGAGGAAAATTATTTGAAGGTGTAAAAAAAGAAAAGGGGGAAAAGAAAAAAAAAAAAGCAGAGTCCCCTTCCAAATGTAGGCAGCCACATGTAGGATAAACACAAGGAGTGGAAATGTTATTTCAAGCCCATGGAGTCGCGCACTTGTGCCGTTAATGATATGCATAGGGTTTATAGTGAATGTATGGATCTGAATTTCTGGGAATTAATCTGAAGAAAGCTAATTAACCAGAGAGGTCTGAGACCAGAAAGATCACGTCATCTAAAAAAATTTGAGATGATTATTTATTTCCTGGTTTGGGGAAAACCCCGTCCTTAAGATACATCTTTTTTTTAATAACTGGTTTTCTAGCTAATCCATGACAGTCGAGAACAAACATGTTAGCACATCCGCCTCACAACCAGAAGGTCCTGGGTTCGATTCCCGTGCTTGGGTGTTTCTGTATGGAGTTTGCATGTTCTCCCCACGCTTGTGAGGGTTTCCTCCTACAGTTCAAGGACATGCACAGTTGGCTATTTGGCTGTTCCAGATTGACCCTAGGTGTGAGTGTGAGTGTATGGTTGTGTGTGTGTTGGCCATGCAATGGTCTGGCGTGCTGTTCAGGGTGTACCCTGCCTTCGCCCAGAGTCAGCTTCCTTGTGACCATAGCAGGATTAGGAGATTCAGCTGATGAGTCTCTTGGTAAGACTATAAAAAAAAGGGTCTAAATTTCACACCCTGACATTTAACAATTATGTCTCGAAGGACATAGCGAACGTGCTAACCACTGAGCCACCATGCCTATTATTATTATTATTGTTATTATTTATAATAAAAATATGAATTGAATATATGATAAGATGGTACGGTGGCACAGTGGTTAGCACGTCCGCCCCACAGCGAGAAGGTTCTGGGTTCGATTCCCGGGCTCGGGGTGTTTCTGTGTGGAGTTTGCATGTTCTCCTCGTGCTTGCGTGGGTTTCCTCCGGGCGCTCCGATTTCCTTGGACAGCCCAAAAAACATGCACAGTAGGCTACTTGGCTGTTCCAAATTGCCCCTAGGTTTGAGTGTGAGTGTGAATGGTTGTATCTGTGTTGGCCCTGCAAGGGTCTGGTGAGCTGTTCGGGGGGGGACCCCGCCTTCGCCCAGAGTCAGCTGTGATGTGCACCAGCTTCCCTGCGACCCTAATTAGGATTAAGCAGCTTAGAAGATGAATGAATGAATGAATAGATGAGTCTTCACTGTCAGTGCGTTGTAAGAGTGACTTTTTCTTTTTTTCTTATACATCATTCCATTGTGTCTTTTCCCCCTTTATACCCAGTAATACACACTTGGTCTTTTTCTACTAATACACTGAAGCTGAGAGATCCATTATTGCACTACAGGTACTTCCTGTTTCCTTTAACAATCAATAGCTTTATTAAGATGTGTATCTGTGTGGATATGCTTCTGAATTATCGGAGCAAAAAAAAAAAAAACAGTGAAAGGCATCGCCACTCAAAATATATATTTTTTTATTTTGAGACACATTTATTGGAAGTTTTCTTAAAACAATTGTTTGTTGGTCCACCTGCTAATCTCAACTGATCTAAAGGCTTCTAATAATAGAATAAAGAAGATACCGAGTCACAGGGTTAATTTAAATCGGCTAGATTAAAATGCTAATCGTGTGGTTCGGGGAGCAGTGTGTAGTTAATAGCATGCTGAGTGGTATTATTGTATAAGGCTTGTCTATTTTTGAGTAATAGAGGAGAAGGAAGGAGAGACAGGGAGGCTTCAGGGATGACTGAGTCATGTATCTCCTGCTAGAGAAAGGTCACATGAGACGCCGCAGTGGCACGGTGGTGGTGTATTTTCCATTTCTGATAAGCTGAAAGGAGAAAGAGAAAAGGTCTCCTGCAAAGAATGACTTTTAAAATCCTTTTCTTATTATTAAGCATTTCTGATTCCTTTAATTCGACTCACACCTTAAATCCACACAGCATTTATACAGACTCTGTGTTTAACGGGTCAATCTAAAAACATTAATAATTAAAATTAGTGTTTCAATAATTATTAAATACTCTAACTAGAGAGACACTGATAGGTACCTCCACCATGCAGCATGGATAATGCAGCTAATAGACCCTATATGGGTATGGATTAATTACCCATGTGCTCATCATATATGTTCTATAGTATGTGAAATTGGACATTGTATCTCTCTTGTTTGAAGGATTTAACTGATAGCTAGAGATAACTGAGTTTAACCTTTCTAGGTCACTCAAGGTCAAAGGTCATTGTCTCATTTGAAATTGCATATATGGTGTTGCATAGTAACAGCATGTCTATCAGCACTTGTTTCAAAGTCGTAAGTATCGCCACAGCTTTGTCACCTTGCACTGACCTTGACCTTTGACTTTGACATTCCAAAATCGACTAATTTCTGGGACTCGGGTAGGGTAGCGTCCGCACCAAGCTTGGTGAAAATCCTTGCAGCGGTGTGGTTGGGATTCTGTTCACAGTAAAACTGACAAACAAACGAATAAATAATTAAACAGGTGGACTGACAAAACAAACGCCGACGATTGCAATAGTAAGGTAAGTCTGTGGGGCTTATAACACCCGAGCCTAGTGACTCATCACCGCTGGACCTTATCCCGGTTTCTGTACCGTAAAGCAACTAGGACTTCAACTCCTCCTGGATGGGACGCTAGTCCATTGCAGGTTACCTTCCCAGTATTTTTACTGGTGCCCATTTATACTGCCTGGTGAACTGAGGCACACTTGTGGTTAAGACCTTGCCCAGGCGTCTTAGCACAGTGGGGGTCTAAAAGAGGATTCCAACCCACAACCTCTCAATCATGAGCCCAGCACCCTAACCACTACACCACCGGCCCCACACAGATGATTACAGTACCTCAGCCAAAATTCTGTTTTGTAGCAAAGGTAATTAGTGCATCGTCAAGCCCCGCGACTATAAACTATAAATCACATACGTATGCCTCCTTGTCACTCCTGCAGTTCGTAAAGATGCGGGTTGCAGCACCACATGTCTTAGAGGTGGCACACGCTTGCTTCTGCCCCTCCCTGATAGAGAGGCCATACTTAAAGGTTTCGAATTAGGGGAGAATAAGCTTTATTTAAAATATTTATGATTACAAATGGCTGATTCCATCACGTTGGCAAGAGAAACTCAGTAAATCTGGTACATCTGGTAAGTGTAGTCTCTGGCTAGCGTGGAGAGCATGTCGAGAATTTAACCACATTCATTACACACTCATGGGAGACTTCTTTAGAAACGCTCATGCTAGATTCCCTGGCGAAACACACATGCGCATGATTCAAGACAAACAAGTTTCTCAACACAGCACAAACAGTTCAAATATAAATGCACCTTGGGGAGAACATCGAGTTTTTAACATTACGTGTGCACAAATGCAGATTAAATGTTCCTTTTTATTTAGGTTGAGGATTTGGGGAAATTTGCTAATGCTGCATTTTACACATTCTGCATAACAGCTTGGATAATGAACACTGGCGGTGGAAAAAAAAAATAAAAAAAAAAAATCACAGGAAATAAACCAGGAATAGGATTTGCTCGAGCTGTTGTCAATCTGTCAATCAGTGTATTGTGGTGAGACCGGACAGAACATCTCTATAATGATAATGGATGCAAGATTTTTGAGGAAGGACGTTCTGATGTGCTGGTTATATGCCATAAATAGATGCTAAATCGTTTTCAAAAGGATTTATATATTAAGCAGTTACCAATTGATTGTTATTATTAATAGTTTTTTGTATTAAAAAAAAAATGGCGGCGTAGTGGTTAGCACGTCTGCCTCACAGCACGAAGGTCCTGGATTCGAGTCCCAGGCTCAGCAAGGGCATCTCTGTGTGGAGTTGGTATGTTCTCCTCATGCTTGCGAGGGTTTCCTTCGGGTACTCTGGTTTCCTCCCACAGTCCAAAGACATGCACATTAGGCTAACTGGCTGTTCCAAATTGCCCCTAGGTGTAAATGTGAGTGTGACTGGTTGTGTGAATGTGTTGTCCTTGTGTTGGTCTGGAAAGCTGTTCGAGGTGTACTCCGCCTTCACCTGGTGTCAGCTAAGATGTGCCCCAGCCTCCTTGCGACCCAAGTAGGATTAAGTGGTTCAGGAAATGAATGAATGAACATTTAAAATAAGAAAGGATCGGTTCTGGAGGAACATCGTCACGCTCATGTTGGCTCCCGAGAGTGAAATGGTTTTATGGCTTCTTACAGGTGCTTTGGGAAATCCTGTCACCATCCATCAAAGCAGGAACTGATAGGAAGGAAATGTTCCGCGTTTGTCGTATTCCCCTGACAGCTCGCGTGGAGAGGCAGTTCTGTACTCGGTGCCCATTTCCAATCATCTTCCAGTTCCCCAGGGAGAAATTTAAAGAGTAGTTGCTTTGTATCCTCTCCATGGCCATACTGGGAAATGATCCATCAAGTCCTTTTAGCAAATGGTTGGTTAAGTCACACACAATTGTTGACATGGATTAAAGAAAATGAGTGTGGACAGGCAGACATGACTAAAATGTTGTGGAAAGAAATGTTACATTACAGCCGAGTATTACAACTGAGACCATCTGAACGCTGCTTAAAAAAATATGGAAGTAGTTTTGTAAGTAAAGGGTGGCTATGAAAGTATTTATACTGCGGTAGTGTCAAATTCTCAATCCTGATTGGTCAGAATGTGGTTCTATAAAAGCAGTGAAGGCAAACCCAGAGCTGCAAATGTATAACCATATCCATGTTCGAGTTTTGGAAGGGGGGTGGGTTGTGGGGGGGGGGGTGGAGTTTGCATGTCCCATGCTTGCATGGGTTTCCTTTGGGTACTATTGATTCCTCCCACAGTCCAAAGACATACATGAGAAAGTGTGTGTTTTGCCCTGCGATGGTCTAGCAAGCTGGTCAGGGTGTTTGCATAAAGTGCACTTTTCCCTTATAAACACTAACGCCATATTTTGTAGTTTTTTCGTATTTTTTGGGATGGAATTTTGCTAAATATCTGAAATGCAGAATCAGTGATCTGGACAACATTCGAAAGCCAAATTCAGTGCAGTAATTCAGTTATATGATGGCAATGATGCAATATCACAAGTTATTTGATGACTTTCCACCAATCAGGGCCGGACATAGAGTGGTTAGGGTGCTGTACTCATGATCGAGAGTTTGTGGGTTCGAATCCAGAAGACGTTGAACTCCTAGTCATTTCATGTCAATCAGTGTATTGTGGTGAGACCGGACAGAACATCTCTATGATAATGGATGCCATATTTTTGAGGAAGGACGTTCTGGTGTGTTGGTTATATGCCATAAACAGATGCTATATGGTTTTCAATAGGATTTATATATCAAGCAGTTACCAATTGATTGTTATTATTAATATTTTTTTGTATTAAAAAAAATGGCGACGTAGTGGTTAGCACGTCTGCCTCAAAGCACAAAGGTCCTGGATTCGAGTCACAGGCTCAGCGAGGGCATCTCTGTGTGGAGTTGGTATGTTCTCCTCATGCTTGCGAGGGTTTCCTTCGGGTACGCTGGTCCCACAGTCCAAAGATATGCACATTAGGCTAACTGGCTGTTCCAAATTGCCCTTAGGTGTGAATGTGAGTGTGAATGGTTGTGTGAATGTGTTGTCCTTGCGATGGTCTGGCATTTCATGCTCCAGAAACCAAGATTTTCTATCAGTGAGAAATGAGAACATCTCACGAATCATAATATCTATTATTCTATCCAGACAAAGTAGATATATA
>JBCNYH010000005.1:16677268-16690274 GCA_039654325.1 Tandanus tandanus
ATGGAAATAAATGTTATGTTGCTTAAGTTTGTTGAAACAATGGCATGACGATTACGTGCTGTAAGCAAGGCTAAAGGAGGGAGAACAACATATTTGTGTGTGCGACATTTTTTTTTTGTCTGGGCAGGGTATATTTGTGTGTGTGTGTGTGTGTGTGTGTGTGTGTGTGTGTGTGTGTGTGTGTGTGTGTGTGTGTGCGCGCGCACATTCAGGATCATGACTACAGGACCGATAAAGCCATTACATTTTGGAGTGAAAATGTTGACAGGGTTCAGGTACTGTAATGTGTTTAACATGCTTAATTAATCTGTTACCAAGAATCCATGAAGACAAACTGGAGCAGATCGGGTTTAGTTTTTACACATCTTGTTCTTTTCTCTATTTTCAGTCCATTACTTTTGGGTTTTTCTAATAATACTGTAGAGTCTCGTTAATATCAGTCAGGGCAGCCGTGCCCTAATGGTTAGAGAAGCGGATTTGGGATGAAAGGTCGCAAAAATAGGAATGGCTTCTTCCACATTCATGGCTGAAGTGCCCTTGAGCAAGGCACCTAACCCATAACTGCTCTCCGGGCACTGCAATGTGTAGCAGCCCACTGTGTGTGTGCTAACTGTTTACTTGTGTAATTAATACAGTATAAAAAATTTTAAAAGAAATAAATAAAATAACATATGCACATGTCGGGGTCCAATGCACTTCAACGCACACATTAAGTGAGACCGCATTTTAGCGGATTTAGCTAATATGTGGGCGTGAACGCTGCCATGGATCAAAGCAGAATGCCGTCATATTGCTCTAATATGGTCGATTTCAGTGATAAATTACAAGAAATCCGCTTTTTGTTCATCCCCATGTTGCAAATTTGGCGTCCAAGGGGTGGGCGAATATTAAGTGAAAATGCATTTAAAAGAAGTGCATATTAACGAGATTCTCCTGTATAATTTCATATAAGTTTATTTAATACAGATGTCCGTAACTGTATATTAATTGAGGTGCTACATATTTTGACTTAATATCTCCTTACATTTGACCCAATATTTAATTTTCAATTCAATCAGTGTCGGCTGAGATGGGCGCCAGCCTCCCCGTGACCCTAATTAGGATTAAGTGGTTCACAAAATGAATGAATGGATGACTGAATGAATGAATACTCTGTTTGTTCTCAGTCCTCAGATAAAGTTGTTGTTTTATTTAACAGGGCGTGACAGCGGTAAGAAATACAAGGGCTCCTTTTAAGAAGAACGCCAGTTTCACCACACCAATCAGTGAGTGCCTGGACCCCAACCCGGAGAACTAGAATGATATAGAGGAAGCGTAATCTCCTTTCTAAAAGAGGAAAGCTGTTTTCTAAGCTTGTTTCCTGTAATACGGCTGTTCAAGAAAAAAAAATCTGTAAAACAGGCTTTAGTTCTGGTAGAAAAGCACATTTTTACAGAGCGTACTGTTCTTTATGATGTTCTCCAGTTATCCCTAATACTTTTCCAACAACAATCATCATCAGCCAAATAAAGTCATTAAGCTCCTTCCCTTCAGTGCATCTTTTAACTGAAACTTTGCAGGCCGTGTTTGAGTGGTGACAACATTTATTCAGATTTGTAGCCAGACACAAGGCATCTGCCTTCCCGCCGTACTCAGGAACCAGCGTCATGTTGATGAGACACTAAGTGTTGCGCTGGCTTCCTTTTGAATGCAGTGGCTTACTTACTTCCAGCACCAATGCACTAACCTTTTATCCTTTCAGCTGGGTAGCTATGGCAACAAGTCATTTTTAGAGATAGATATGCATATATTTATGCAGATTCACCTTTTTGGTTCTTTTTATGAAGGCTTTGGTGGGGGCTTTTGTGGGGGTGTTGGTGGGGGCTTTGGTGGGGTGGTGGTGGGGGTATTGGTGGGGTGGTGGGGGTGTTGGTGGGGGTGATGAGGGTATTTGTCATCTTGTTGAACCTAATACTGAAATATATGTGTTGTGTTTAGCCATTTTTTGTTGGTTGATGCTGTATATTTTGTTATTCATCAGACGTTTGTGGGTGTGTGTCAAATTTCATCACTGGTACAGTTACAGTTACAGTGGAGGTTAATAGAAGCCGAAATTTCATTAGACATAAAGCATAACAATACGTTTTCACTGTAATGTAATAAAAACAAACAAGAAATGCCTGCTTTTCATGTTCAATGTCATATTAATGAGAGCGTAAGCATAGAAATAGCAAAGACGTTGATGCGGTGCAGCTACATATCAGAGTGATGTCACATGAAGATTAAAGCTTTTGGAAGCTAGCTGGGGGAAAACATACAAACTGTCCCTTACCGGGCCCAGGACTTGAACCCAGGACCTTCCTGCTGTGAGGCGGACATGCTAATTACCACACCATATTGTATACAGTGTTTAATTCCTGGTCCTCATATCAGAATATATTGTTTAAGCCAAGGTCCAGCCCACATACCGTATTTTATTTTATTTCAATGCCTATTCTGTAACACATAACATGCATAACACTGTGCAGTTGCGCTCTGCTGTACGACCTCTTCGCAACAGCAGCTGCTGTGACAGAGGCGAGTGTGGGAGGCAGTTCACAGACGAGAAGCTGCTGTGAACAAGAGTACGGACACACACACACACACACAGATGGTAAAAGACCTAATGGACTCCCAGTAATCAGTGACGTCATTCCTTCATCCTACTGAACTCAAATGCAAAAAAAAAAACAAAAAAACAATGAGCTGCCACCATAATTTTTTTACATTGTTAAAGTAACAGGCAGATATTTCTATATAATCAAACAGATATTTATTTAAAATAAGGACAATGTCATATCCTGGAGGAACAACAATACTCACCGTCACAAAATGACCTTTTGTGGTCATATTAAGTCCTTTTTCCCCCCAGCAAAATAGTTGTGAACTGTGTGGGTTGTTTTTTTGTTTTTTGTAGCATGATACGACTCAGAGATTGTAGGAGGATGGAGGATGAGGTACTCAAGCAATATGAAAAATTCCTCTTCGGATGAGCTTATAAGAGGAAAACCATCCAACCCAGTACCGAGGGAGGGAATTTTGTATCATAAAATTCCTGCAAAGACAATTTTTTGGTAAAATTCATTAATTCATTTTCTAAGCCAATTAATCCTAATTTTGGGTGCCGGGTGGCTGGCGCATATCTCAGCTGACTGTGGATGAGGGTGGGGTACAACCTGGACAATCAGGCCATCACCGGACCGTAAAATCAATAAAAATAAATAAAACTCAGCATCAGGCGGCACGGTGGTGTATTGGTTGCAACGTCCATCTCACAGCAAGAAGGTCCTGGATTCGGGTCCTGGCCTCTTTGTGGAGTTTGCATGTTCTCTTCGTGCTTGCATGGGTTTTCTCCAGGTAATACCGGTTTCCTCCCACAGTCCAAAGACATTCATATTGGGCCAACTGGCTGTTTCAAATTGTGTGTGAGTGTGTTTGTCCTGTAATGGTCTGGCGAGCTGTTCATGGCCCAGTGTTGGCTGAGATAGTCACCAGTTTCCCTGCGACCCCAGCAGGAAAATGAGTGAGTGATTGAGTGAGAGAGTGAAAGTTCAGCCTCATTTTTGAATTGTTTATTGAACAAAATATCTTACATTGTCTTGGATATACATATATACAAATATTAACCTGTATATTACCAGGGTGAAATATCACTTCTGACACCAGCATTAAGTTCAGTACATTGTACCTTTGCCCTTTTCGTGTGCCGTATGTGTGTACACATCGATTTTCAAATCACGTACAAATCTGGATATAGTAATCACAAAAATAAGTAAAATCATCGAGGAAAAAAATTCCTCAGCTATCAACACTGGCAGTTGCATCATCAACATCATCATTATCATCATCATCATCATAAAAAAAACAACTTTACAGTTTCTTTTGCAGTTGAAGCAGGTATAAAATATACCTACATTAAACTTCCTCATAATAAACTTATTATTAGGAGTAACATGTTCGAGGTGAGGAACGGCGCTGGTTCTTGCATCCCTTTTCAAGCAAGAGTGAAATCCATGGGAGCAAAAAAAACAAAAAACAAAGGACGGCACTGAAGCGGTTTTGGCCCAGCGCTCCCTTCCATCAGCAGTACTCAGATAACATAGACATCTGTCTTCTCCCCTAGAAGCCAATACGTTCTCATTTTGCCTTTGCCCTGAAAGAAGGGAGGACAAAGCTCAATACAGGACATCGACAGGCTCTCCGGATGCACGATGCCGCAAATATCCGCTCGAGGACAGCAGAGTGACTAAAGTGTGTAAAAACTACTATCACTCTCATTAGAAACTGTCCAGCATCTCCTGCTCCTAATCTTGAAATATAATTCCATAAAAGGGACTGCAAAGCGGTCTCAAATTAGCTTAACTGGAAAACTAGCTTCATCAGGACTGAACGGCATTTGTTTTCCATTTCTAGTGGGATACAATGGCTACAGACACAATGCTGACTCTCTTGACTCTTGCTACAGCTTGTAATCTGAGAAGTATGCAGAGTACCATCTATAACGCAGAGTCCAGAGAGATACATGTGGTTAAAAAAAATAAATAAAAATGTCTCAGCAGGAAACAAATACACTGAAATATAGTGGTGATGGTTTACAGAGTACCTGGATAAAAGTACACTATGCACTCCACTCAGTATACTAATTTCTTGAATCTGATTGGTCAGAGGGATTAGGCTTGTTTACCTCCGCCAGGGAGCTCATGTTTTACCTTCAGTTTGTTTGTTTGTTTGTTGGCAGGATTACACAAAAAGTTACGTGCAAATGTTCCTGAAATTCTTTGCCAGGCATGAGGCTTTGGATGAGGAACACTCCATTCTTTTTTGGAGATGATTAAATTCTGAATTCAGGAATTTTTTAAAGCATTCTTTAACATTGTGAGATATGACCTTTTTTTGTTATTGTCGAAGTGTGGTGTTACAGCGAGCACAGGAGTTGTTGGGGTTTTTTTTTTTTTTGCTCGGCAGGGGTTTGCGCTCTGCCACTGCTCTGATTTTGTTGATTGAAATTGTGCTCTATAACCCCAAATCAGAAAAAGACGTGAGTGTATGTGATTTCAGCAGTGATTTCAACATTTACTTTTGGCTTATTTCATTGCAGAGAGTACGAACCCAAAATCTTCTGCTTCATTTCATTTGTTAATTCACTCACATTTCAGACCTGCAACACATTCCAAAATATTTGCGACGGGGTGAATTACTACTGGTAATGAGGTAAACCAATTAAATAATGATGTAATGTGAAACCAGTGATGATGAAAGGGATTGTAATCATGATGTGGTATAAAACAGTATCTAGGAAAGGTGAATCTTGGTTAAACTTGGCAGAGGTTTATGCTCTCCAAGTGCTCTTGTTACTGTTTTTTAACAGCTGATCTGGGTAGTTCTGTTTGCAATGCAAGTCATTTTTTTCTATGTAGGCTCTCATCCTAATAAATGACATCCTAAAATACTCCCATAGTAACGGCTTACTGAGGGGATGTATGGTGGACATACCACCAAAGAAGTGAAGGCTTCTGTAAGGAGACATTTATGAGTTGAAGGAGCCGACTGTCAGCTATACTATAGTATTGAACAGACATATTCAACGATGAATCATTAATCCAAGCCATTGGCTTGTTGCTCTTGAATACTTTACCTTCATTTCTATATCCCCTCGTAGCTGGAGGTCGAAGTAGCCAAACTCGTCAAGCACCTCTTTGGTGGCCGAGGACACGTGTATCCGCAGGGCTGCGAAAAGCAGAACATATAGTCAGTACAGCCAATCAGAGTAAGTACACATCTGTGAGTGACAGCTGGACCTCGATGACCTCAGACTTATGGAAAACCCCAGACATAGTGCGTAATGAGTAATGTATATACGCCTGTAGTCTCTTTGGACATATTTGATGGGAAATGCACACGCCATATGGGCTGTGCATGTGCAATAGATTTTATGCTCTGAGTGGATGCTGGGACTTACTTAGAAGTGCGCTATAAATCACCCAGGATTGAGGGGCAGGGACTCCTGCATTCATTATTAATGATCATTAAGTACAAGGAAGCCCAGTACAGGAAATCAGGCAGAACGTCAATACAAACAATGAGCCCCATTGGAAAGTGCATGGAATGTCGGGATGAATATATATATACTTTGTGTGTGTGTGTGTGTGTGTGTGTGTGTGTGTGTGTGTGTGTGTGTGAATAGCTTGTGTTGGTGCTGCTAAGTGCTCATTCACAAATCCACTCAATCCATTGTGGGCTACGCTGCACCATGAAAAATGTGCACTTATCAGTCAGGATGCTATTGATAGAAGACTACAATGACTATTGTACAATGAGATAGCTGATTGGTGGATTGATTGAGACAATTATAAATGAACTGTTCCAATATGACCAAAGCCAATAAATGCCTGCGCCACTTACTCTTCATTAATCAAGATGGAAAACATATAGATTTACCGTTATCACACTGATTTATTGAAGACAGTATACCTGTTTTCATACATAGTGACGTCACTCAGACACGGGTAATTATTACTCACTCACTCACTCTTGCTCATTTGCTGAACCACTTAATCCTTCTTTTAGGGTCGCGGGGTGGCTGGAGCCTATCTCAGCCGACACTGTGCGAAGGCGAGGTAAACCCTGAACAGCTCACCAGACCATCACACTGCGAACACACAATCATTCACACTGATATCCACAGCTAGGGGCAATTTGAAAAAGCCAATTAGCCTAATGTGCAGGTCTTTGGACTGTGAAAGGAAACCGGAGTACCCCGAGGAAACCCACGCAAGCATGGGAAGAACATGCAAACTCCACACATAAACGCCCCAGCCCGGGACTCGAACACAGGACCTTCTTGCTATGAGGCGGACGTACTAACCACTATCTATCCGTACTGTAGATTATTGTGGATTATCAACCTGTCAAACTTACTTAGTTACAAATGATCATAATGGCTCTTAAGCTGCTTTTAAACAGGGAGCAGGAGCAAGTTGCCCCTGCCTGGAGCGAGTTGTGCTCATTTTACTACTTGCTTACGTGGTCAGTCTTAAATTGGTAACAAGCTAAAAGTTAGAGGGACAACAGGCAAGCAAACCGGTGGAAAAGAACTGCCTATCTGCCACGAAAGCCCGCGAAATGACCTGATAACCTGGATGGACACTACTGTGCACACGGAAACCCTCCTAATTGACACTGATTGCGTGCAAATGGCATGTTCTGGAACTTTCAAAAAGTGGAGCATGTTGTGTCAAACTCTTGAGATCAAATTGTTTCTACATGGGCAACTTGCTCCCGGGAGCAAGTAGTTCTAGCGCAAGTGCCTGTGTAAAAGCAGCTTTAGCGACACCCTTTTCCCCTCATGGTTCATGGGATACGAAGGCATAGTGCATCACTACAGTTTCTTTTCATTTTGCCAGCATAGTACTGGGGTGGTGTAGTGGTTAGCATGTCTGCCTCCCAGCAAGAAGGTCCTGGGTTCGAGTCCCAGGCATGGGCGTTTCTGTGTGGAGTTTGCATGTTCTCCCTGTGCTTGCGTGGGTTTCCTCCCACAATCCAAAGACATGCACATTAGGCTAGCTGGTGGTTCTGAATTGCCCCTAGGTGTGGATATGAGTGTGAATGGTTGTGTGTGTGTTGGCTCGGCAACGGTCTGGCGAGCTATTCAAGGCGTACCCTCCCTTCTTCCAGTGTTGGCTGAGATAGGCTCCAGCATGACCCTGGTAGTAGAAGTGGTTCGACGAGTGAGTGAGTGAGAGTATTATAAACTAAGTACTAAATATTTTAAGCACTTAAAACTGTACCATAGCACGAACTGCAAAGATTATCCACGACACCGAGCTAGCCAGCAGCAAATGTAGTCCACGCTGTTACGTTTCTTTGTACTTTCTGTACGATGTAATAAAATCACTGCGATTGATTTTCCTTTCCTTTGATTGTAAATCTAAACCTGTGTATTGACTAGCATGCTACTTGAGCTGTCTCTCAGGAAGTAAATCCTTACTCTTACTCAAGTATACTTCAATTCACTTAGTCATTACTTCTTTTATCACCTGAGTGCGCTGTAGAAATTTGTGTTTATCACCCACCTTCCCCGGTGGACTCCATCCTTGATGCAGTGTTGACAGTGTCTCCAAATAAACAGTACCTGGGCATTTTGAGTCCTACTACACCCGCACAGACAGGTCCTGTACACACACACACACACACACACACACACACACACACACACACACGGAAAGATGTAGACAAATGTGAGAGATTTATTAATTCCCGATCACGCACCACCCTCTGATCATAAGTATCATCTGACAGGTTGAGGGTTCATGCTGAGGACATCGATCCCTGCAGTCATCTTAGCCGTAATCTCTGAGGTCTGCATACACAAAAGCTGACGGAGATTGACAGAGATTTGTAAGAGCATGCTGGGGGATTTACTCTAAGGTAGGAATAAGAGGATTACTGCTTTGCTGTGTGGCTGAGTATAAGAGAAAACATTCATTATGTACAAACACTGTGACTCAGCACTTGCAAGGTGGCGGTAATTGGTAGTGATACACACTTGCTTCGGAGTGTGGGATTAAAAACAACAGTTATTAATGGCAATAGTGGAGTATGCACTGATACAGCTCTGAGATAGATGAATACGGATTATTTAAGCAGGCATAAACCGCATATCACTATCTTTAAAATTGTTATTAGATTTAATAATCAGCAGTAGTTGCCAGTAAATTACAGTATTACAAATTTTACAGCAAATTACAGTGTAAGGTTTCCAGTTTACGGATACATTTAAAACTGTAGGGCAGTTGTGACTTAGTGGTTAAGGAGATGGCTTACTGATCCGAAGGTCAGCGGTTCAATCCCCACTATCACCACTGTTGGGTCCTTGAGCAAGGCCCTTAACCCTCAATTGTAAAAAATTGTTTTTTGTAAGTCGCTCTGGATAAGAGAGTCTGCAAAATGCTGTAAATGTTTGCGGTAAGGTTACCGTTAAATATACAGTAATTTATTGTTGCATTATTTACGGTAAGCTGTTTCATACTGTGAAAATACAGTAATTTACTGTAGCGTGTGTTTACGGTAAAGAATTTCTTACCGTAAGATTTACGGTAATTTACAAGCAACTACTGCTGCCAGTGACTAACTGTAATTTTTACAGCAAATTATTTGTTTTTTCCTTATTGCTGCGCATCGTCATCATGCCCGTCCTCAGCATCAACTCAGGCACGGACACAGGACAACCATCCAAGTCATGTTCTATGCCTACGGGGCAAATTTTAGCTCCACTTACATTTTTACATTTGTGATTTTGTTATGAAAGCCATTACAGGAACATGACATAACGTATAAAGGTATAGCTTGCTAATGCTAAGAAATGCTGGTCTGCTTTTACTTACACATTGAAAACTTGAGCAAAGCATCCATTTTATTGCAAGAAATGACTGTAATTCATTATTCATTCAACTGCTAATAACTGGAACTATCTGATGTATACATGATGCTAGAATTAAAACCAAAATTGTTTTTGTTGTTAATCCAATTGTTTTCCCCGTATAAATACTCGTACACTCAGTGGCCATTCGTGAAGTCTGCACTTCAGTCAAACTTCCAACAGCAGAAAACATACCTGTGTGGATTCCGATGCGTAGCCACAACTGGTCATTTGGTCTGTGTCTGATTTTAAAGCTTTTGACCTGCTCCAGTAAAGCTAATGACATTCCAGCGATCTCGCGAGTGTGGAGTTTGCCATTACGTACAGGAAGACCGGACACCACCATATAGGCATCACCGATGGTCTCCACCTAAAACGATGAAAGTAAATACCACGTTTGTTGCTTTTTTATGCAGGCTTTAAGCCTCTTAGTAGAATATATATGGGCAAATAAAAAAAGAGCAAAAAATTTCTGTGGATTATTATCCCTTTGAGAATAATTAAAAACAACTCACCTTATATACATCGAAATTATCAATGATGGCATCGAAGCATGTGTATAAGTCATTTAGCAATGTCACAACCTGAGGAGAGATGTATTCAGAAGTCATTATAAAGAAATATTTTTGGGGCTATGTAATTCAGATTTTCTGCAGTATGAACACTGGATTTGATTCAACTGCGTTTGATCTAGCCAACAAAATAGACTGCATAAAGACATTAGGTAATATTGTACAACCCAGTCAGAAAAGTGTCCAATCTTTATGTCAACAGAATTGATAAAAAAAAATTCAAAACAAAAGATTACTGGAATAATCCATTCACTCATTCATTCATTTTCTAAACCTCTTAATCATAATTATGGTCACGGGGAGGCTGGCGCCCATCTCAGCCGACTCTGGGCGAGGGCAGAGTACACCCTGGACAGCTCGCTGGCCATCGCAGGGCTGGAATAATCCATTGAACAGTAAATGCTTTGGTATATTTAACAATTATTCCAAAAAATCAAGTCGTGCATTAACTGATAGCTGGTATGACTCACTGAAATATGTTATGTAAAGTGAAAATAAACTCAGTGAAAAGCTTCACATGTTCCACAAATCTGGGGAGTGTAACCTAGCAAACTAGTTAAGCACTCTGTGTGTTTTTGGTGGACACAAGCCCTAATTCTTGTATATTAAAAAATAAGATCTTACCATCAATTGCTTCCATTGTTGTTGCCCCTTAGTATTTTTTGTTTTTAAGAAGAGTAGGTTCAGCCAATTGCTCTGCAATTTTTGTTTGTCTGTTCTCATGTGATTGCTTATATTCAAGTGTGTGGAATAACATGCAATATATTGTATAATGAAATATAAATATAAAAGTATCCTTCCTCATTTTCTAAAATCCTCCTTAACAAACTGAATTTTAAGATACATCTCCAAGCTCGTTTTAATTAGGGCTCTGGTATGCCATTTTCGGGTAGGTTTTCTCTGCAGTTAATTGGTATCCACCAATGTATCTCCATAGAGGTCAGTCACCTTTTCAGTTAGCAAGCAAAACTTGCCTGAAGATATTTCAGGCAAACTTGTCTCAAAATATATAAAACACCGCCATTGTATTTTCTGCTCTATTATTTTTCATGAAAAGTCAGGGTCAAAAAAAAATAACTGCTTTGTTTTGACACAAAGTGCTTGTCAAATGAAAATAGTTTCTTCTTTTGGACGCAAGCCCGAACACAGTTTGGAGCGAAAAATAGATTTGATGAATAAAGTAATAATGAATTCAATACAATGAGAGCACAGTGCATTTCAGCAGAACAGTGAGACTATAAAACTAAACTGACTGATCCTGGGAGATAAAAATCATGGGCATTATACAGCATACAGACAGTGCAGAAGAGGTGAAATGTATAATTGATTATTTTAAGTAAAGAATAAACCCTGGTGGGGATTTATATGAGCGACCAGCTCGCCAAACCATCGCAGAGCCAACATTCACGGGCAATTTTGAACAGCCAGTTAGACTTATATGCATGTCTTTGGACCGTGGGAGGAAACTGGAGTACCCGGAGGAAACACACAAAAGCACAGGGAGAACATGCAAATTCCACACAGAAACACCTCGGTCTGGGCCTCGAACCCAGGACCTTCTTGCTGTGAGGCGGACGTGCTAACCACTACGCCACTGTGCCGTCCACTTTTCCCATTAGGTTTGTTTATATCTGTCATAATAAGCCATTTGTTCTTTGTTCTATTCTCACACCCTATCAATACCCTTCTGTCACAACTAAGAGCCCCGAACCACTAAAAGCTTGAACAATGTACTGGCATTTTACCAGCACCATTTTAAGTTAAACAGAGACTTCTGTTCGCTGTCTTAATTCGTCAAATATGATTTGAGATTCATATAAACATAACCAATCCCTTCCTCTAGAAATAATGGAATTTTCCTGGCAGGAGATATAACGAACTCAAGTCCATACTGGGCTGTTAGAGCTCCAGATCATTAAAGCCTTCTTCCTCTAAAGGTGATCGTGTTTTAAGAAGACATTTACTCGAGGGAAAGCCAAGGATAGGAGAACACATTCATCTTTTTTTTTAAGGAGCCTCATATTTCTTGGGCTCAGCTTCAGTCAAGCGGTGTTTAGTTATAACTGAATGATAAACGCAGAAATACATTTTAAGACCATTCTTTACTTTAAATCCTAAAGTTATTTATGATGTCATGTCATCATGACTACTGGACATAACAGCATGTAATTACAAAGCAATGTTTCATTTTTTAAACACGCATACATGCCTGTAACGGTGTACTTTCGGCGGACATTGACGTGAAGCCCACTATGTCACTGAAATAGATGGTGACGCTGTCGAAAGCCTCCGCCTGCACCGTCTCTCCTCTCTTCAGCTGCTCTGCTACTGAACTGAGAAAAAAAATGTTGAGGTAAAAAAAAAAATAATAATAAAAAAAAAGTTCTAACCTTAATGCATTTGGACCAAAAATAATAACTAAGAGCAGCCATGAGCAATTTACCAGGCCCCAAAATTTCAGAGCCGTGACAGGCCTACTAAGGAGTTGTAGTATGTTTCAGGCAAATGCATGTACAAGGGATAAAATTAAGCATTTCTTTCAAACGCTGCACGACATAGCAGCCAAACTCAACTCCGGTTCTCAGCCTTTCCTGATATAACAACAGAAATCCTTCTTTCCACAAGGGAAAAAAGATCAATTAATGATAGAGCCAGAGACGTGGATTTTCCTGCTTCTCGCATAGAGGGCTTAAAATTCTCAGCCATTCCCACAGTCCTCAGCAGTCACTTCAGCTGGCTTTAATGTTCCTCCATGCTTACATAATTATGTCTAAAATAGAGGACAATGCCAGGACAATCATCTATTTTCAGCATACAAAAAAAAAAAAAAAAGCTGTTAGTGAAAGTACATCACAAGTAGTTTTTTGAGTGTGTGTGTGTGTGTGTGTGTGTGTGTTTGGGGGGGGGGGGGGGAAAAGGGCCTCACCACCCTTTCCTCCCCCAAGTTGTGTTCAAAACCTTGCAACAATCAAGAAACTTTCCCTCTCCCAAACCAAAA
>JBCNYH010000005.1:16748267-16780477 GCA_039654325.1 Tandanus tandanus
ATAAAATGTCATGTCATATCACATTTATTCCATCCACTGCCTGAACTCACCTGGCTGTGTTGTAGTTGAGCTGGAGCAGCAGCCTGTCTGCCAGTACTGTTTTATACTCATCGATGAAGATCTCCTTACTGCCGAAGATGCTCACCAGGAGACTGATTATGTCTGAGGAGCGTCGTTTAGAGCCTGTCTTATCTACAGAGACAAAGATCACACTGAGCTTAAAGACAAATTAAGCCAAGAATACGTTTGACAGCAGTGTGTGTGTGTGAGCCTGTAACCTGTCAGGGCATCAGTAGGGTCAGGGGTCCACTCCTCTGGATCGCTTCCCTCATCCTCACTATCCTGGGTTTCCAGGGTAACAGGATCAGCTCGAGATAGCTCACTGGCTAACTCACTACAGCCCTCAGTGTCGCCTGTTAGACTCGCCACAATCTGACGTACCGTGTCCTCACGTGTTCTGTCAAAATGTTAATAAGACATCAACTGTTATTTCATCCAACTACTGTCATGAATCCATTTTTACCCAAATATAACCCAAACCAGTTTTACCCAAGTATAACCCAATCCAGGTGGTGTAGTGATTAGCACAGCCGTCACATAAGAAAAGGTCCTGGGTTCGAGTCCCGGGCTCGGGTGTCTCTGTGTGGAGTTCGCATTCTCTCCCTGTGCTTGCATGGGTTTCCTCCGGATACTCCGGTTTCCTCCCAAAGTCCAAAGCCATGCACATTAGGCTTATTGGCTCTTCCAAACTGCCCCTAGGTGTAAGGGTGAGTGTGAAATGGTTGTGTGTGTTGCCCTGTGATGATCTGACGAGCTGTTCCAGGTGTATCCAGGTGCTTTGCCCAGAGTCGGCTGAGAGGCTCCGCCCCCCCGTGACCCTAGTAGTGGTTCAGCAAATGAGTGAGTGATTGATAACCCAATCCAATATTATACAAGTATAAGCCAATCCAAGACAGGATCTGACACAGAGCACAATTTGGTAACCGAAGGAAGGTGAGCATCTCCGATAACGGCTATAATTCCAGTGCCAGGCGCTTTAAGTCAAGTCTTTTGATCTCAACGGCTCCCGAACCGCCTGAAGAATAATCAAGGAAATCATATGAATTTTAAGACCCCCGAGCCACCTCAACTGGCTCCTCTCACCGTGTAGGAGCAGCGGTTATACTCCGAGACCCTCCTGGATGGCTGAGCTTCTCACCCTATCTCTGAATCTCGTGCTCGGGCATCTGATTAAAATGCTTCCTGAACTCCTCCCTGGTGTGGTGTTTTGGGTATGTCCAATCGGGAAGAGGCCCCGGGGTCGACCCAGAACACGCTGGAGGGACTATGTCTCTTGGCTGGTCTGGGAACGCCTCGGTGTCGTGTCGTGTGGGTGTCCGGATCAAGCGGAACATGAAGGTGACGATGATGAAATTTGTTTTTGTTTGTGTTTATAGAGTGTGGTACTGATACAGACTCGTGCCCAACCTTAGGTATTTGCGAATGGGTTGACAAGCCACCTGAAGGATGACCATGGAGGGGTCGAGTTCCCGTAAGGCTTTAATGGCTGAGATGTAGACGGTTATTATGTCAGAAGTGTGAACTCCTGCAAAAAAGGAAGACGGATCACTTAAAAAAATTAACTACTGTATTTTCATTTATTTATTTATTTATTTATTTACCCCCAGATTGTTAGTACTCACCTGGGTGCAACAGACGTGTCTCAAAAGAGGATTTCAGAGAGGTAAGAAGCTGCTGTCTTTGATTGGTGCGCTCCAGACAGAACTTCAGGTCCTCAACAGCAGGGGTGGATTCTGGGAAATCTACACCGACAATGGAAATTACGACACGTTAAAGTGTTTCGAGTAGGAAAGCATGTAAAGCACGCCAATCACCTTCATCACTAAACGAATGCAGTTTTTGACGTTTTACCTCGGATGATGCTGAAGAGCTCCTCAATCCTCATATTGACGTAGATGCGGCAGAAGAACTGCTGCATGTGACAACGCCAGCGCTGGAGGATGGTACTACCAACGTACTCATACTTCCCGCCTGTGGGCAAAGAGCTGGTGCTGGTTTCACCTACTTCGCTAGCAAAGACCCTACTGATCCAACCAAGGACCTGCTCTAACCACTGCAGGACAGAAATTAAGTACAAATAAAGAACCTTAAAATATGCTTATAAGAGCAGGTGTTATTGTTCATGACATATTGTAAACGGTTTGTGAAATTAGTTTTTAATCCATTCTGGAGCAGGTCCACTGTTACCGCAGTGATCCAGTTCGGAAAATAAAATTTGTTGGTTTAAAGTATCAAAGGCATTGGATAGGCCAAGAAAAACGGCAACTGCAATTTCGTTTCTATCGATGGCAGACGCGATTTTATTAACAAGATGAATTAAGGAAAGCGCCGTAGAATGATTTTTGCGAAAGCCAAACTGATAACTACAAAAAATTTCTAGGCGCTCTGAAAATTTTGAGATACAATTATGCATTACTTTTACAAAAAATTCGGAAACATTTGCCAAGAAAAATATGGGTCTATAATTAGAAAAATAATGGAGATCATCGGCTTTGAAAATGGGAATTAATTTAGCGATTTTAAGTTTATTGTGAAACTCAGCCTTAGAAAGGGAAACTTTGATAACATGAATCAGTGGCTGTAAAAATTTTTCAAATGAACCTTTAATTATACTCAACATTATATTGTCATAACCAGCAGATTTTCCAGGTTTTAATGAATTACAAATGTTAGTTAATTCTAATGCATTTGTGGGTATTAAGATAATCGACTCATCAATACGATCGCCAAGGAAACTACTAAAGTCTCCATGAGCAGGAGATATCCTATTGGCAAGATTAAGACCAATGTCAGTGAAAAAATGACATATTGCAATGTCATAGGAGTCAGTTATTTTTGCACCATCTTCAGAGCAAAGAAACGAGGGAACAGAATGTTTACTACTACACTTATTTATGACTTCATTTATTAAATTCAGAGTTTCCTTAATATTATTTTTATCAAATTTAAATTTATTGTTCGTAGTAGGCACGTTTAACAATTCGTATTAGGTGGTTCAATTTATTCCAATATAATTTAAATTTAACTTCCAGTGCATGACATGGGAATCTAATTAGCTGTTTATGTAATTTATTTTTCTTTGTTGATAGAAACCAGCATTCTCGACATATCGAGCAGAAACCATATTTGTCCACACCCGCAAACGCGATTACGTAATACGTCCCATTTACAATTCAGAGGACAAGACAACACAGTTATTCAACTCCATCTCTTCGGATAGGACTAATTGCCTGCTTGGCCAATGCCTCTTGAAATATGAGATCATAGAACTCTCTCACACACACACACACACACACACACACACACACTATACTAAACAAGTAGAACATTAACATACATCGTTGAAGTCTGTCAGAAAAGATCTTTCATATTCGCCTCTGCAGCGTTGCTCCATCCTCTGCTCAATCAGGCGGTGCAAAATGTTGGTCACTGCCTCAGAGCTCACTCTTTCCAACAGCTGCAGTCTGGAGCTGCAACACACACACACACACACACACACACACACACGATATCCCGCTTAATAACCTTCTGAAAAAAATATTTGTCTTAAGTTTCATTAAAAAACAAGTAGTGCATGCACTAACGCACATACAGGTTGTGACTAAACTCCTGCAGCTCTTCCAGAGCATCTTGGCACCAGCAGATCTGTGGTGCGGCGGCGCAACCCGTGCATACATTACTCGCAGCATTCTCTGCCGCCACATCATCAGACTCGATCTGCTCTCCCATCTGACTCATGTACACGGAGAAGGTGCGGCTGTAGAACTCGAGGACGCGCTGCTGTAGCACCGGGGGTGGAGAAAACAAGAGGATAGCGCGGATGATGGAGAACGCCCTCTCTCGCAGCCCATGGGCTCCAGGTCCGGGCAGACCTGCTCGTCCCTCGTCCTGCCATGAGCCGAGTCGCTCAAGACCACCTGGGAGAAGAAAATATAGCGTGCATTCTTACTAAGGAAGGACGGGGTGAGGGTTGAAATATTAGTGGAGGTTTATTATGATATATTATTTACACCTATCCTAAACAAAATAAAACAGATACTTCAATTATTTTTAAGTACATGAACATTTAATAATATTACGAGTAACATTTTGCAAAATCACTTCAATATTTCCCATGAAAATGATACTGATCAGCCATAACATTAAAACCACTGACAGATGAAGTGAATTGTATTGATTAGCTCATTACAGAGGTATTTGTCAAAGAGTTGGGGCTTCTTAAGCACCAAGCAAACAGTTAGTTCACAAAATCGATGTGTTGGAAGCAGGAAAAATGACAAGGTTAATTAAAATTCCGTGGGAAGACTTGCTCTCATGCTTAAACCCAGTCCCAAGCTTAAACATTTAATTCTATCAATTTACCATAAACAAGCAAACAAACAAAACAAAACAAAAAGCACAAAGGAGAAACCTCAGCATACAGAGAAAAGGTTGGAGCCGCCGCAGCAGGGTCCTAAAAGCTTCCAAAAGTGTTCTGGCTCGGTCTCGCTCTTCTGATTCCCCCTCCGGCTGCTCAAGTCCAGCCCAGAACTCCGGAGCAACACTGGACGCCAAAGAAACCTGTAGTGTCTCCAGTAGCCAACCTTCCACATACTGACCCAGTCCTCTCATACACAGCAGGGTCAGAGCCTCAGAAACAGACTCATCAGTAACCGTTGGAGGTGCGGAAGGAGATACCTATGGAACACAACGCTGCAGGTTTAAAATGATAATGATGGAGTTCTAAGAAGGAGCTCAGTTCCTAGCGTGACTTTGATGGTTGTCCTGTGTCGGTGCCACAGAGGCTGCCGTGTCGCTGAGTTGATGCAGATTGGCTCTTATGAATCGCTGATAACAGGCAGCAATGAAAAAATATACAAATAAAAATAAATGTAAACAAAATCTAACTCAAGTTGTCAGATAAACTTTCAGAGCAAAACACCAAACATTAACAGATTAGGTTGATTCACCCCTTAAACGAGCCAAGCGCTACTCACTCACTCGCCGACCCGCTTAACCCTACCAGGGTCACAGGGAGGCTGGAGCCTATCTCATTGACATCCAGCACAAAAAATAAAGGGCCAAGGATAGAGCCCTGAGGAACCCCTCACCTTAAATTTTGCTTATAAGAGCAGGTGTTATTGATCATGACATATTGTAAACGGTTTGTGAAATTACTTTTTAATCCATTCTAGAGCAGGTCTGTGGTATCCGATACCGCTGTTTACCCCCTAAACAGCTCGCCGGACTATCGCGAGGCAACACATAACCATTCACACACACACCTGGGGCAATCTGTAGCATCCAGTTTACCTCATGTGTATGTCTTTGAAGTATGGGAGGATACCGGAGTAACCTGAGGAAACCCATGCAAGTATGGGGAGAGGATGAAAACATCACACGGAAACGCCCGAGCCCGCAACTCAAACGCAGGACCTTTATGCTGTGAGGAAGACAAGCTAACCACGACACCACTGTGCTGCCCAACAGCCTAAACCTACATGAGCTTTTCTGTTGTGTGACTTGGGAGGGAAAAGTTTGTTCCAAGCCATCCATTCATTCCCGCCCACTTCAGGAAGCTCCGCCCACAGGATCTAATGATGGACAGATGCATCCAAACAAACACAGTGCACCGGCCCGGATGTCAGTTTTCCAGATCAGTGTTTTCAGCCTCCTTATAAGCTTTCGCAAATATTTTTTTTTAAAACCATTTTTAAATATCTTCTAAGATGTTTGTGCAAGAAAGGAATTATTTCGTTATTGCACCTTTAACTGTAAACTCACCAGTGCAGCAGTAACTGTGTCCCAAGCTGCCGGCAGCCCCTGCAGCATTAAAACCGACGAGTTGTCGTTCATATTCAAAACAATAAGTTTTCTTCAAAACGCATTTTTGGCGAGCAGTTTCATAACAACGCTGTTTCTCTGGCTTGAATCGAGTTTGTCGCGCTCTTCCCTCAAGTGTCGGTCGCGTGTTGATGACGTTGACGCACCCGGAAGTTGATAAACGGCTTGGTGGGAAAGAGTTTTGACTGAAGTACCAATGAAAAAGAAAAGAAATGGCCTGCAAATATACAGTCAAACTCCAAAAAGAGATTTAAAGGGCTGGTTAAGAGTAAATAGCTTTACATTTCAAGTGCAATTAGAAAAAAATTAATTAAATTAAATTGTTTGTGGGCAGTGATGGCCTGGTGGTCAGGGGTTCAAGCCCCACTATCACCGGGATGTCACTGCTGTCCCCCCCAGTGCAGCTAAGTGGGTTATCAAAAGCCAGCCATGTCTCTCTCTGTCTGTGGTGAGAGGCAAGTAAAATAATAAAACATTGCTGATTTTCGTCAAGAGTAGGCTGCATTGCCGTCAGCGTGTTTCTGCCCTGCGATGGCCGGGTGAGCTGTCCAGGGTGTGCTCTGCCCTCGCCCAGAGTTGGCTGATGGGCGCCAGCCTCCCCGCGGCCCTAATTAGGATTAAGTGGTTCAGAAAATGAATGAATGAATAATTGTTTGTGATATCAAAGACGAATGTGTGTTTTTTGAACTGATTTAATTGACCCTGGTGTCAGCAAGGACTGGTGTGGGTTTAAATTACCTGCCATAAAGCAGTGAAATAATATTACTTAACTACAATAAATAACAATAAAACATGGAAACATTTTTGCATTATTTTAAAATATATGAAATACATTATTTTATTACTCGCTCCCCACTCGCTATAAGTACAATCATCCAATCACAGTGAAGAAGTGTGAAAAAGAAAGATGGCGTCCTGAAGCTTGCTGGGTTGGACATACCCAAAACACCACACCAGGGAGGCGTTCAGGAGGCATTCTATTCAGATGCCCGAACACGAGATCGCGGATACAAGCGGCTGAAATGAGCTTCCTTGGCAAGGTGGCCAGGCTCTCATTCAGAGATAAGGTGAGAAGCTCAGCCATCCAGGAGGAGAGAAAATCCCCGTTCCAAGGCCGCAGACATTGCAGAAGACATCCAAACCAGCTCAAAAACTGTTACGCGCTATCTTCATCAAATGGACTGTTATGGCCAAGCAGCAAGACACAAGCGTCTTCTTCGACCAGCAAATATTCATTCTGAAATTTTGGTTGTCTGTTTACTTATGTCTGGTCTCTGTACTGCGCGAGAGCAATTGCAACAAAAAACGACTCTGGGAGAAGGTGGGTTACACCCTGAACAACTCGTCGGTCCATCTCAGGGCCAACACACAAATCTGAGGGCAATTTGGAACAACCAATTAGCCTAACAACCAAAGCATGTCTTTGGACTGTGGGAGCCCACGCAAGCACAGGGAGGACATGCAAACTCCATAAAGAAACGCCTTCGCAGAGTCCAGGACTCAAACCCAGGACCTTCTTGCTGTGGGGCAGACATGCTAACCAACCCTTATTCCACTTTGCAGTCCAAATTTTTTTTTAAACTTAAATTTTTAAATAAAAATAATAATCTAATTGTAAAGTTGTTTGTCTTTTTTTTCTTTTTCTTCTCTAGTTGATGCCAGCAGACAGCTCCTCTGCCTCTGACTTCAGCAGCGAACCAGCTCTACAGTTCTGATCCCCCCCCCCAGCAAGCTGTTTGTAAAGTTATGCTTGGGTTATGCTTCCATCTGAACAGGCAGATGCTTGCGTGGGTTTCCTCCGGGTACTGCAAAGACATGCAGATTCGGCTAACTGGCTGCTCCGAATTTCCCCTAGGTGCGAGTGTAAGTGTGAATGGTTGTTTGTGTTGGCCCTACGATGGTCTGACGAGCTGTTCAGGGTGTACTCCACCTTCGTCCAGTGTCAGCTGAGATAGGCTTCAACCTGCCTTTGACCCTGGTAGGATTAAGCAGTTCGGCAAATGAGTGAGTACTGAAAAAGGCGTTCTATGAGACAGGTGTTGCAACCGTTTGTGCTAACTTGTTAAAAAATTTTAACCCTTTTATCCTTTCCTGCTTATGCTTCAGACCGTAGTCGGGAAACACAGGTGAGGTTTATTTTTCTTTTCTCCAGAGCTGAAGATCCTTCACCCCTTAAATGAGCCGTGCTACTCTTTTTACACCGACCTCGGACACCTATCAATAGATATCTATTGTAAGCTCCACTCACTCACTCACTCACTCAATCATTCGTCGACCCGCTTAATCCTACCAGGGTCACGGGGAGGCTGGGCCTATCTCAGCCAACACTGGGCTAAGGTGGGGTACACCCTTAACAGCTCGCCAGACTATCGTAGGGCAACATACACAACCATTCATACAAACCTGGGGCAATCTGGAACAACTAATTAACCTCATGTGCATGAACTGTAGGAGGAAACCGGAGTAATCCGAGGAAACCCATGCAAGTATGGGGAGAGGATGAAAACATCACACGGAAGCACCCAAGCCCGGGACTCAAACCCAGGACCTTTATGCTGTGAGGAAGACAAGCTAACCACCACACCACTGTGCTGCCCAACAGCCTAAACCCACATGAGCTTTTCTGTTGTGTGACTTGGGAGGGAAAAGTTTGATTGGTTCCAAGCCATCCATTCATTCCCGCCCACTTCAGGAAGCTCCGCCCACAGGATCTAATGATGGACAGACGCATCCAAACAAACACAGTGCACCGGCCCGGATGTCAATTGACAAAAAATTGATAACTGAAATTGGTAACTACGCCACACTTGAGTACTTAAATGTTTTCAAATGTTCATGTTTATATACAATACATATACATATTCGTAACAACGCCATTTCCCGGCTTGAATCGTGTAGCATCGGTCGCGTATTGATGACGCAGACGACGCTCCCGGAAGTTGATAAATGCGGCTTGGTGGGGGAAGGGGGTTCTGTTTGAAATCGCTCTGGAAACAAACAGGAAGGAGCAGCAATGACCCAACAGGGAGCCGCACTGCAAACGTACAACAACGAGCTGGTTAAGTGTAAGTAGCTCTACATTTAAAGTGCAATTATTAAAAAAATTAAAAAATAGTTGTTTATGATATGAAAGACGAATATGTGTGGGTTTTTTAAACTAATTTACTCCGGTGTCAGCAGGATTGGTGTGGATTTAAGGACTATGTAAAGTACCTGAGATAAAGCAGTATCAATAATATTCCTTAATTACAAAAAAGTATGGATACTTTTTAAGCCTATATTCTCAGACACAGACAGTAAAAATACATTATTTTATTTTAGGAGTACCCTGACTTGTTATTGGGGCAGTACCCTCGAAGGTACTTATTTGTACCTTTTATATACAGTTTGGGAACATTTATGTACGTATTAGACCCGAAAAAGTACACAGAATTGCTTTCTTGAGGTTAATAACAACCCCTAGAGAGTACATTAGAGTATATTGTACTGTCCTGGGGACAGAAATGGACCCTGCAGCATTAAAACCGGTTTTTTTAAAGCCATAAACACACGTTTCTTAGTAACTTTTCCAAAACCGCGCCGTTTTCATGGCTGGAATTGAGTTTTTCGTGCTATTATTATTCTCTTAAGCTTCGGTCGCGTGTTGATGACGTTGACGCTCCCGGAAGTTGACAAACTGGAGGGAGGATGTGTATCTAGATTTGGATGGTGGATGTCTAGATTTGAAGATTTTGTCAGGTGTTTGTCGTAATTCGTGTAAACTGGAGTGTATTTTGGGATTAATCTCAGTCTCTGAGCTGAGAGATATATTCTGGTTTATTTTAGGACTGTCTCAGGTCTTGCTTTGTGTAATCATTATGTATTTAAGTTATGCTGTTCAGTGAAAAAGAGAAGAATGAGAACTTTTGCTTCTTCCTACTCCTGGTTGAGCATAAATAAAATAAACAAAATAATGACGCCTTAGTGACGTCACAGATAAACCCACGTGACTGACAGACAAAGACCATGGGCTTCTCTATATGAGCTTTAAAAGTAGATTTTCAGGGTTAAGGCTGTGGACTTGGGGCAGTTTAAAGATAATCAGCAATGACTAAACAGGAGTCCACAATGCAAACATACATCAACGAGCTGCTTAAGTGTAAGTATTTCCATATTTCAGATCCAATATATGAATAATTGTCTGTGATATCAAGGACCAGTAGATCTTTTTAATAACTTGGATTTAAGGACAAAAATTCTGTTTTCAACATACTTTTAAACGTAAACCTTTTTACACTCAGAAAATAAAGTATATTATAATCCTTTTAGGGATACAGTCACTTGTCACCAAGGTACTTAATGGTACTTTTTAGATCTTGCTTGGGAACATTTAATGTACCATTCTGGTCCTAAAAAGTACACATAATTGTCTTGAGGCTCAATACTTACACCCCAGGGGTACATTAGTGCAGATTGTACCTTGGGGAACAGAAACAGACTTTTACTGTACTTCTATATCTGAGACCGCATCTACTTTGAAGTAAATTGGATGTAATATTTTAATAGATGTTTTAAAGCAGTGGGAAGCACCATAGAGATTATAATCTTATACCGATCACTGTATTGGTGGCGTAGAGAAGAACAGTTATAGCCAGGGACCCCAGTAACTGTTAAATAAAATCCCACAGACACTTTCAGTACTGATTTCATTTGTTTTAAGAGCCAGATAAATTTATAATAATAATATTAATAATACTAATCATTCATATTATTATTATTGTTATTTCTGTACTTTACAACTCTTTTTGTTATAAATATCCTTAGCTGTCAATATTTGTAGGTATGATATTTTATGGTTTAATATATGAATGTATTTAATAATATTCACACACTGCCACATTATGGTTCCTGGATCCACTTTAAGAATTCCAGTTCAATATTGTTATAATAATTATATAATTAATTTATAATAATCTAGTTCAGATTTTGGTCAAAATACTCTAAATTATATTTAAAAGAAATGCACATTAGGACTGGACAATCAGATGATATAATTTGTCGCAATACACAATGTATCTGAGAAACTGGTATGACGAGCTTTTAAGAATTGTAATTAGTCCATTAATTTAGTCATTAATTTTGTTTTGAAATTGATTTTTTTTTTTACCCAGAAATGTCATCACAAATAATTATTAAAAAAAAAACCTCAGTGATACATTGATCCCTATCAGATTTTTATTAAATATTTCTATTTTTTAATACTTAAATCGAGAAGAAAATCTGTAAAAATCCAAATTTTAACAATTTAATGATTATGTACATTATCATATAACCAGTTGCTTCTAGTTTATAATTATTAAAAGTACAAAATATAAAAATATTTAATAAATAAAATACATTACTTAATAATAATTAATAAATATATTAAGTATAATATGATATTTGATTAAAATATAAAATATAATGGGTATTATTTGCTTAAAAATCACAATATCCATTATTTATTTATTGAAAAGCAAGATGATTAATTAGAATTGATCAGGAGTAAAAGATGTGTCATTGAGGTGATATGAGTTCAGTAGAATTGCAGCACTACTTTCTACGCCTGTCTCTCTATTCTCAGTATTGTGATTGTGGGAAATGTTGCACTTAGTGCATTCTCAGGTTGTTGTTTTAGCCTGTGATAAACATGTATGTGGTCCTCCTTCATTAGTCAGTTTTGTGCGCCTCAGCGAAAATTCTGCTGAACGAAACCTTTTTTGTTTGGTACATACAGAAACGCCTTACTTTTCATTACCATGAATAAATACACAGGATTTTACAGTACAGTATTTCTACTATACTTCATATCACTCAGAGTGCACATTATTGTGTCTGTCTCTCGTCGATGAGATAAATGAGCAGCAGTCATCTCCCTGTGTGGGGAATCAACAGTTTCCATGGGATGTACTTCCGTTTTCATATGACTGCAACTGCTTCTCTTTTCTCAGGTATAGAGGAGCTGTTCTATAAGAGAGAAGAGCTAAATAAGCAGATCAAGCAGGAGGAGGAGGAGAAGACTCGTCTCCAGCATGATATCCGTGTACTCACGGAGAAGTTAAGCCGAGTGTCCGAGAGTCTGGACCGCCGCCTCGCTGCCCGCAACGAACTGGAACTGACCATCGCTGAGACAGACGCTGCGTACATGAAGGTACAAATCGAGATGTTTTCTGAACAATGGTTAATTGTGATTTTTTTTTTTTCTATTAAACGGTGAGCTCCAGAAATTAGTATCGTACAAATCATTAGCAGTGTAGGTTATTAAAATGGAGATTCTGCATATTAGTGAGTAAAACTAGAGGGGCACTCAGACTGCAAGCTACAAATGAATTTTGGTAAAAAGTGAATTTGATTAACCTGAAAAATCGACAGGTTTTTATAACTTGGCATAGTTATAATGAAATGTCTCCCCCTAGTGGTCGTCTTATGAATATTTTGCCCAATGTTAAAAGAATAGGCAGTGTATTGGGATTTCAAAAAATTTTTTATGCGATGCATTAAAATGAATTTTTGCTTGCCTTGTATTAAAAATATTATTATTGAAAATTTGTATTGAATTGTTTCTGCTCAGATTCTAGAAAGTTCTCAGACCCTGTTAAGTGTATTGAAGAAAGAGACCGGGAACCTCAGCAAAGCCACAGATCCCAGGAGCAGCAGAGACCAATTACCTCCATAAACAGTGGCCTGATTTTAGGGTTGACGCTCTGACGCCATGCAGCATTTAACCCTTTCATATCCTGATATTTTAATGTTGAAATTATTTCCTACTGTGTATTTAAAATGGAATGTTTTTAATAAAGGTTATTTCTACTGTTGTGTTTTGTTGCATAAACCGCCTTCAACTTTATTGAACATCTGCATTTTTAACAGTTGTTTTTTCATTCAAAATCAAATGACACAAATTGTACATGAAAATTTAGCCAAAGACAGAAAAGTACAAGAAAATAAAATTGAACGTACAGTACAAACAGCAACCTGTTTCCACCATGAAAATAAACAGGGATGAGTGGAAAAGTGGATGGATAGGTTTTTTACTTTATTTTCAACTTTTTACCTAATAAATAAAAGCACAGGGTCCTAACTTTTTTCCGTAAGACCCCCTACACTATCTACTGTTACCATTTTCACTATTTTTTTTTAACTAACTATAAATATTTTTTTATTTGTTGATCAAGCTGTTAGTGGAATGAAGCATTGAAGCAAACTATCTGAGCTATGGCAACTTATTTTTGCTGTGAGATCTAAACGAGCTTACTACTTAAATGTTATTTCTACCATTTCGGTGTTCATTAGAGCTATAATTTCCCAAAATCAGTCCATCCATGACTGCAACATTTCCCCAAGCATGTCAACCTTTCCAGCAAGATTACATGAGGTGCAAAATGAAGAAATAAAAAAAAACAACAATAAAACAAAAACAGTGCAAATGAATGAAAGTAAAAGTCAAGTTATTTCTTCTTCGTTGTCTCCCCCCCATTTTTTAATTAATTAATTATTTTTTTTAAGTACAGCACCTTAATGCTACGGCAGATGTGTAGAACATCTCAATAAAATTGGTAAATTGCTAATCATATTAATGAAATAAATTATGAAAGTGGGTTCCAAGAGTGTAGAATCTCGGCATCAATACTGGCCAAAGGAGCACATAGAGACTAATGAACATCTCTCTCTCTCTCTCTCACACACACACACACACACACTTGGGTTGGTTGGCATTGTGTGTCCAGACAGTCTTTTTGTCCTCACACACTGATGCACCCGTTCACAAAGTTTTGCCTGTTGGAATGTGAAAGGGTTCAGAAAAGTCACGTAGCGAACCAAACAAATAAAAAATTGGAATCTGCCTCTATTACCATATATAGTGATGTCACCATGCATATTAAAAAAAGGAAGAAAGAAAAACGACGTCTAACACCAGAGAAAAATGTCTGTTGGCATCGGTGAACAATACTGCGGTGTTCGGCACGCCGTTACATCACTGACACAGTGTTGTATCTCGTAAAAGACAGTGTTAGAGATCTATCCGAGCTGGTTGTTGTTGTTTTTACGCAGTAATAGCTGCATGTCTGAAGTGTTGCATTGTGTCTGTTGAAAACATCAACCATGTTCATTTTTTTTTCTTTTGGTTGTTCCTATAGTCTGAGTTATGCTTCTGAACACAGCGTCAATCGTGGCGGTGGGGTATAGTATTGGTGGGGTGGTTAAAAAAAAAGAAGATGAAAGCCGCTTGTAAAATGTGCCCGCCCACCTCCTGGGTGATTGGCTAGCATAGAAGGACCTGTGAAAGAATAGGTGTGTTCTGTTAATTCAAGGCTTTAAGTCTTAACACTAGGGCTAAGATCAAGTTCATACAACGCTACGAATTAGAGCTACGTAAGTATTTTTTAACAAGTTAGCACAAATTGTTACATCAGCTGGAGCTCCGCCTCCAACAACTGTCTCCTTGGCTACTCACTCATTTGTTGAACCACTTAATCCTACCAGGCTCGCAGGGAGGTTGAAGCCTATCTCAGCCAACACTGGGTGAAAGCAGGGTACACGTGAGCAGCTTGACAGCCCACCGTAGGGCCAACACGAGCAACCATTCACACTTAAGCCTCTTAGAGCAACAGTGGGCTAATTTTGAGTTAAGTACAGAAATGAATAGAAAAAAGTGAAATCTTTCAGATGAATACTGGTCTAAATCCAGGTAGAGTTCCAATTTTCGACATAATGGAAGCTCCTCACTATTGCTCTTAGCTATTTCACTGATTTACTAGTGCATCACAGGGCCAAGTCCAAAATCCCACGTGTGAAGCCTCCACATCTAGGAAGAACATACCTGAAAAAGAGGTTCTTCAGTTAACTCGGAAAGTAAGTCTTACTTCAGCTAGGACACCACTGTGTCTGCTCGTTAGTATTTAACTGAGTTTTTTTCAGCATTTTTCGTAATACAGCTACATTTCCTGGACTTTTGGACTTAGACCACTGTTGCACTGAAAAATACAACTTCAACCTGGGTTTGTTGCAATTTTTCTAAGTCTTCATCTTCTTCTGCTTGTTCTGGGGTCGGGTCACGGGGCAGCAGCCTAAGCAGTGAGGTCCAGACGTCCCTCTCCGAAGCCACTTCCTCCGGCTCTTCCAGGGGGACACCAAAGCCTTGCCGATTTTCTAAGTCTAAATTCGTAATTTTTGGCAAAGTCCCAGCAACACAGCAATTTACGCTGAAAAACGTATCAGGAGAAGTACTCAGTGAGACTGAAGGCATTGAAATATGAATCATACCAAATTTTTTTAATAGCCTTAAAACGTCTTTAAAGCGCTCTCCTGAGAATTCCCAAAAATGGACGTAGCCCACTGTTGCTCTAAGGGGCTCAAATACACTCACACCTAGGCGCAATTCGGAACAGCCAGTTAGCCAAATCTGCATGTCTCTGGACTGTCGGAGGAAACCGGAGAACCTGGAAGAAACCCACGCAAGCACGGAGAGAACATGCAAAGTCTACACAGAAATGCCCGAGCCTAGGAATCAAACCCAGGACCTTCTTGCGGTGAGGCGGGCATGCTAACCACTACAACATCGTACCGCCCCCTTTTTAACTAGTAATGCGAAATTAGTTTTCGCTTATGGAATTTGGCAAGCATGCTTACCCAGAGCCATACACATTTCATTTATTTGTATAATATAGCAGTTGAGGTTTTCAGGGTGTACCGCGCCTTCGCCCAGTGTCATCAGCATTTCCTAACAGACAAAAGTTCCACTTTAATCGCTCTCTGACGCCACCGCCCTGATCCTCGTCGCCCTCGTTAGACTTTATAACCGTCGCCCCTGCCTGTTCAGATGGAAGCATAACCCAGGCTTTACGAACAGCTGTGCTGTAAAATACATCAAACGCAACACGAGTCAAATGAACAGACTAGACGTGCGAGGTCGCTGAATAAGAGCTTCATATCAGACTAGTTGCACAACACGAACATCCAGGAAACATGAAACGTACAGCATACAGAAGAGGGAAAAGTGGTGGAACAAGAACATAAAGAACAACAGTTGTGGCACCCTTTCATTTGTTATGGACTGCTAGATGTCTCTTCTTTTCCCCCTCCGCATCCTTGTCAGTCTTATTTACATCAGCTGAGTCTGAGCTTCTTCATGTTTTGAGGAAATTTGGTCACTTTCATGAGGTGAACAGTGGTACATAGATACGCTGGACGAGAGACAGAAAGACTACGTCTGAGCCTTTAAATGTTTTCATTGTTGTTGTTCATGTTAATAAGTAGTTTCTCTCTCTCTCTCTCTCTCAGTACATATAAAGCACATGGAGACAGGAAGTCAAGAGCGAATCAAATCATCCCAACAGGCTGGTCGGTAACATCTCCATAGAGATGGAATGGAAAGACTGCTGTTTTATGTGAATGCTACTTTTTTCTTGTCTTTATCTGTGTGTGTGTGTGTGTGTGTGTGTGTGTGTGTGTGTGTGTGTGTGTATGTGTATATGTGTGTTGACAGGCTGGTGGTTGGTCCCATGTGCTCCAGGGGTCTGGGGGGAATTTCAGAAGTATAGAGCTGGTTCGCTGCTGAAGTCAGAGAGAGAGGAGCTGTCTGCTGGCGTCAACTAGAGAAGGGAAAAAAAGACAAACAAAAGACACAAAAATTTAGAATTGGATTAGATAACTTTTTGTCTTTGCAAAAGAAATTTTGGGCTGCACAGTGGCGGAGCGGTTAGTTAGCACATCCGCCCCACAGCAAGAAGGTCATGGGTTTGAGTCCTGAACTCTGTATGGAGTTTGCATGTTCTTCCCGTGCTTGCGTGGGTTTCCTCCGGGTACACCGGTTTCCTCCTGCAGTCCGAAGACATGCACATTAGGCTAATTGGTTGTTCCAAATTGCCCTCAGATTTGTGTGTTGGCCCTGAGATGGACTGGCGAGTTGTTCAGGGTGTAACCCGCCTTCTCCCAGAGTCGGCTGGAGATGGGCGCCAGCCTCCCTGCAACCCTAATTAGGAATAAGCGGCTTTAAAAGAATGAATTAATGAATGAATGAATAAATTTGAATTCCATGGCTCACAAATTCAGTAGCCAGATAAGGCTATTAAAAAGCAGTTTTCCCATCAGGCTACTAAAATGGAACACCGCCCTGCCTGACTGTCTACCTGAAATTATACTCCAAGTGAAATTAAATTCCCCCCTTTATTTGTGTTGTGTGCCCTTGTGGAATGTCCCATGTAATGAAATAGACAATGCTCTATCGGGACGGAACTCAGTGTCGCTCCGTCTCGTTGTCTCTCTGTCACGATGTGTCACCGGGGACATCCCACCTGCAGAGCTATCAATTAAAAAAAAGGAAAAAACAATCATGGAACTAACAGGTTTTTAATCTTGATGCGTTAACAGGAAAAGTAGCATCATTGGAGTGATAGAGCAATGTTCGAGACTCATGTGGGGTTGGTCTGTGCATAATTTGTGCAGTTTACTTCTCCCCTCTTCTCCTTTTTGGTTTGGTGAGCACAGTTGATACAGTGCTGCCACCTGCTGTAGTGGAGTATGCTTTGCACTTTATTTATTTACTATTGCAAAATGATAAGAATTTGCATGGGCTCTGAAGCCTATCGATGGATTTTAATTCGGTCAAGTGACCAGGCGTTGCCCCTGGTTACAAAGACAGTCTTCCTTTCTGGAGGCCACGCAATAGGTTTATCACACTGAAAGACGCAGACAGACGCAATTGCTCTCGCACAGGGCTTTCACAGACTTTCCCACCGCTGCCCAGCAGAGATACCTAGAGAAAATATCTTTGTGATACGGAATCGAGCCTTATTAATGATTATTTAATGGTAAATAAAACAGCTACACATTATGCACAAAAGAAGTAGATGCTCAGCATAGCCTACAGTCACTGCAGCTGAGCATCCGAACTAGTAAACAACACACACTTTCTCTATAGATATTTTACTATATTTAACTTTCTACATTAAGAAATTATCTTTACTCAACCTAATAAATTTTTAAGGGCTTCCAAAATCTGAACAGTGCCTGCCCCTAACGTTCTATAAGAAACATTTGTTCTGGCTCCAAAGTTTACATTAACATTAGCGTTTCCATAGTAACAGGTCATGCACAGAGACTCGCATGGGAAATGCGCAACTGTACTACTGTATGACAACATAATAATTAGAAATATATATATTTAATTTATATATATATAATTTTTGCATTACACTACTGCCACACAATTGGCTGATCAGATAACTGCATAGATATGCATGTGTACAGATGTTCCCAATAAAGTGGACATTGACGGACTATACTGCTTTGACATAAAAAAGTTTAAAAGTCCATATTTTTCTTAGAAGTCTTTCTGTACTTTTCCAGAACAGACAGGTGACTCACCATGACTTCGCCTGACATACCAGCAGGCTGTGGATTTGCATCGCCCGGGTCTGTTGTGTCAGGGAGCTTCTTCTCCTGCCAGGCGGTAAAGTCCACAGAGTGCTTTGGAGTGTAGCTGGAAAGGTCTGCGGACAGAAAAATTACATTATTGGAACGAGCACCCTAACAAATAAGTTTTGGCGCCCTAATAACAAACAGATCATTACACCGAGTCACACTTTCCCCTGAATTACTCTCTATTGGAGTTGATACATGTTTCTCCCCACATTATACTTCAATTTCAGGCGAATATCCAGTACGGTCGAGTATAATGAATGAGTACAAGGTGAAAGAGGTCCCAAGAGCCAGAGTCAGTAGCCGAGGATCGGTCCGACAGAACACATGCCTTCGGCTGCCACCCAGCTCACAATTCACCCGACCCCTATAGCCCCTCCCACAGGTGGTGGGTCCATGGGAGGGTGGACCCATGTCTCCTCTTCAGGCTTCCATTAGGTTAAACATAATTAAATTGTTATTGGTACACATGAAGCGTCATTCAATACAGTTTGTATTCATCATTATTTACACACATGAATCGTAGAGGTCAGGCAGGAGAGGTGGTGCTAAAGTCTGTTGGTAGCCCAACCCCAACTTGAACACCTTGGTCTCGAAGGACTCGGCGTATGGTTTCATTAAGATGGAGCTACAGCACACACAGCTCGAAGATCATTGGAAGTGCTGGAAGATCGGGTGATCTCGTTGGGTGGTGATGTTGGGTGGGTTGTTGGCCCGTTCCAGTTTCACCCCTTGCGATTTGTTTTCCGTGGGCCTACCTTAACTCTTAAAGCCCTTAAAGGCCTGATATCATTTGGGCGATTCTTTGGCGAATGCCCATGATTTTTTGAGTTGGTGACTGTCTCAGACTGTCTCAAACCAACCACAACTGTGTCTGTGATGTCCTAAATGACTCAAATAAAGTAATTCTCAGATGAAAATCTCTGATGGTCGGCAGCTAGGTCTGAGACTGTCTGCAGCTAAGTCCCCAACTATCTGCGACTATCTGTGAGCGATCACAACGGTCTCAGACTGTCAGCAATATAATCGCAGATAGTTGGCGACAGTCACTGATTAGTAGATTATCGCGTGTAATCGTCCAACATTTGGAAACAGGTTTCAAAAAAACGGGACAATTTTTTGGCAGGTTGCTGTTCAGCAGGAGATCGCTGCTGTTCCACCCGACATGACCTGTCGAGCCATGGCAGCCTTTAGAAATCATCAATACGGAGTGTGTATAGACAGTGACGGCCACCGTTTGGAGGATGGTCATCTTTGAAACATGATGAATAAAAACTTTATTAAATGAAGATTTGATTATCTTTAACCTTTTTTTCTTTCCATTTACCGTTGAAACGTGGGAGGTTTTATCGGGTCGCCCCGTAGATTTAACTATAACGCAGGACCACACTATGGCTATAATTATAAATCACACTAACTCCAGTTATATCAGTTACAAATAAAGTATTTTCTTCTCTGAGCCCTTTAATTTAGAGTAAATATAAATCTATTACACCAAATAAATGTTTTGTTTCACAGGGATTTATATTTTCTCACCACATTTGCCCAGCAGGTGTCAGGAGTTTGCATTGAGCGTATTTCCTTACACTCTGCATACTGCGTCTAAATTTAGCTGACACGAACACCGATGCTAAACTGACCCTGAATCAGTGAGCGTTTCCTCAAACAGGAATTCCTTCCAAGCCGCAAGAGTAGAAAGCGTATCATTAACCCAGGCTGAATACATTTCCTGGCCTGCTCATCTCTCTCTCTCTCTCTCTCTCTCTCTCTCTCTCTCTCTGTGTTTCCTCGCCGTCTCACCAGTGCTGCTGGGGCTGTGATCGCTCGGGCTGGAGGTGTAACTCGGCCTAGGGATGTGGATCCTGTCTGCGCTGATGCCTCCTTCTTCCTCTCCTCCTCCTCCTCCTCCCTCTTCCTCCTCATCTCCACTGTCCCAAACGCTGCTCTCAGACGGGTACTCGTAGGTGCTCTGCAGACTCGACTCATTAAAAGAGATCTTCAACTGTGGAAGATGAAGTAGAAGACGAAAAAGAGGAAAAAAAAAAAAAAACCAGTTGGTTCAAAATCGAAAAATAATCAAAAACAAGTGGTGTGATGAGTTATTCTGAATTTGTTGCAGTATATTTGAGCTATTCAATAACCTGATAATGTGTTAATTGTTAGCATACACACCCTTTACCCTTTCTATACAGCATTCCCAACCTTTGTTCAATAAGAAAAAAAATGGGGTGTGATAGCATAAGAAAAGAAATAAGTACCAAAGTGTTATGATGTCACTACCATGACAATTTCAATAAGAGCGTGTACTGAAGTGCTTTATTTCTATCTTTTTCTATCCGAGGTTGGCCAGGATATTCCTTTTTCAACTAAAGAACATCATACTCTCGGCTGAGACGGGCGCCAGCCTCCCTGCGATGCTAATTAGGATTAAGCGGTTCAGAAAATGATTGGACGAATGAATGAGAACATCATGCTTTATCTACTTATAATTTATTATATTTAAAGTTGTGTAACATCTGCAAAAACAAGTTAGTGCTTCCATTATAGCAGCTAAAAGCATCTGTTCCCTCAACAGCCTCTCTTTTTAACCCTCATCATCTTCTCTCAAAGCAATAAAGCCTTTCTTGAACGCTTCCATCAGCGCTGCCTCCGCACCATTCTCAGCATACAGTGGAGTGACTATATTACTAACATTGAGGTCCTCGAACAGGCAGGGATCACCAGCATCGAGGCCATGCTGCTAAAGTCACAGCTACATTGCAGGGCATGTTTCAAGTATGGCAGATTATCGTCTAGCAAAGATAATCATGTATGGTGAACTCTCCTCCAGTCACAGAAATATAGGTGCACCAAAGAAACACTACAAGAACTCCCTAACGAAGTCCCTCAGTGTCTGTTATATTGACCATCGACATTGGTCTACACTTGCCGCAGATCGTACCACCTGAAGGCATACTGTCAACAGCGCGGGTTCCTCCTTTGAGAACATCCATAGGACCAGCATTGAGGAAAAGCGTTGAGAAGAAAGGTTCCTGCGACCAAAACACCAAATCCTGAACAGACCTTCCCCTGCAGACAATGCAGCCAGACCTGCCGATCCCGCATCAGTCTTGTTAGCCAGAGTGTACCTGCAGATGATGTGGACAACCTCCTTCATAATCGTTCGTGAAGCCAAGCCATGACAAAAGTTTCCATCCATCTACATATCTACCTATCCATCCATCTATCTACCTGTCCATCCATCGATATATTTACCTAACCATCCATCTATCTACCTAACCATCTATCTATCTACCTGTCCATCCATCTATCTGTCCATCCATCGATATATCTACCTAACCATCCATCTACTTAACTGTCCATCTATTTATATACCTATCCATCCATCTACTTATCTACCTATCCATCCATCTACCTACTTATCTATCTATCTAATCTATCTACCTATCCATTCCTCTATCTATCCATCTATATATCTAACTATCCATCCATCTATCTACTTATCTATCTAATCTATCTACCTATCCATTCCTCTATCTATCTATCCCTCTATTTATCCATCTATATATCTAACTATCCATCCATATACTTATCTATCTACTTATCTATCTACCTATCCCTTCCTCTATCTACCTATCCATCCATCCATCTACCTATCCATTCCTCTATCTATCTATCCATCCATCTATCTACTTATCCATCCATCCATCTATCCATCCATCTACCTATCCATGAGTGATGGGAAGTCCGATTGTTTTAACTTACATGATTCTCTGTGTTCATTTCATATCAATTTATTTGATTAACCAAAAAAATGCTGCAAGGCTCAAACCCGCATCACCGGGTTGCAAGGCATACTGTTAACTCACTGAGCTATTTATTCTGCCTTATGAAGAGGTATCATACTAATTATATAAAGTGTTCTTTACTTAATGCTGCTTAAAACAACTTCGTGGTCTGCAGTCAACAATTTTTGTGATGTTAAAAATGTTTAAGTTTAATTGCAAGAAAACACATAATAAAATAAAATTAAACATTTTAAACATTAGAAAAATTGTTGACTGCAGATCACTACATTCGCCTTGTTGTTTGTTCATGATCCACATGGCTTCTGTCCTCTTAAGGTAGAGGTGTCTAGTCTCTCGTTCAACGAGATTTAGAGCGGTTTAATAAACGACTCAGCGATTCGCGAACGACTGAGCGAGGTATCGGTTTGCGAACAACTCAGCGTGGTATCGGTTCGCGAACGACTCAGCCCGACTCGGTTGCTCAATGCTATCTATCTATTCAGTTAGCCAGCCATCCCTCCATTTACTCATCCTTCTATCCACCCATCCACCTATTCATCCATCTATCCAGCTATATGTCTAGCCATCCATCCAGTCATCCATCTACCTCTTTATCTAGCTATCTATCCATCTATTTGTTTGGCTAAACACAAAATTCCACAACATTTCAAACAATCTAAGTAATATTTAATGATTATATATAAAAAATCTTTTACAGGTCTGGAAAGTGAAAATTAATTTTTAATGATTTTCCAGGACAGTTTTTCCAGGTTATTGGCTACACGTGTCAGTTTGGTCCTTTAAAAAAAAAAAAATGCTTCAGCTCCCGCTAAATTAACCTGTATCTAATTCACTAATTATCTATCTTTGGAAAATTAATTTTAACATAAATAAATAAATAAATCATGAAGCTACCATTATTGAACTCAACACGTGACTTAAGTGCAGTTAATTAAAAGCAACACGCAAAACATTTAAATATTCTTGTAATGGTGCCGTGAGAAACATTACCCAGCAGTTTGTATACGCACTGAACACTTTATCTGTAAACATACAGTAAAGTGAAGTCAACGGTACGATATCCTAAACAGGAAATTACCTCTAGCTTTTTTTTTTTGGACTTTTCTTTATTGATTTATTGCGTAACACACCCATACACAATGCAGGTCTGCCAATAAATCAATAAATAAAGACACTCTGGACGTGTGATTAAAGAGAAAACTCAGTCTCTTATTAACAACAACACAGATTCAAATGAGGATGTGGAAAGAAAGAAAAATAAATAAATAAATAAATAAAGATTTCGCATCATACATCTATAATTTTCACGGCATCTAAAAACAGTGAATAAATACCATGAATACTAAATTATCATGCTGGAAGTTTCATATCGTAGAATCCTGACTTGCAGGAGAACTAAAAATAACCTGAAACCAGGCTGGTTACAACCAAAAACAGGCCTCAGGCTCACCACATGTCCCAAAATATGGCACGTTATATAATCAGCCACTGACATGCAGAAATAAAGCCTTGCCATTAAAACAGACCTGGACTACTTTGCACCTCAACAGGACTATTTCATTTCTCTAATGCATTATCTTCCTTCTTTAAGCATTTATATTTAACAATTATTCATTAAAAGTGAAGTGGATACAGATCGTCAAGGGGACTACTCATTTCAGTGACATCTACACAGCCTATGCAGAATACTGTTGTAGTATATACTACATGAGAACATAAGCAAAAAAGCACACTAAGACTTATCCAATCTTTCAAGTACATTCATTCATTTGCTGAGGCACTTAATGATATTAGAGTTGCTGGAAGGGTGGAACCCATCCCTGCCGACTCTGGGTGAACGTAGGGTACATGTTGAACAGCTCCCCAGTCCATCACAGGGCCAACACATGCACACCATTCACACTCACACATAGGGGCAATTTGAAACAGTCAATTAGCCTATTGGGCATGTCGTTGGACTGTGGAAGGAAACCCTCCCGAACCCAGGGAGAACATGTAAACTCCACACAGAAACGTCCTCGCCAAGCCCGGGACTGTCTTGTGAGGCTGATGTGCTAACTACTACGCCACTGTGCAGTCCATGCTTTATTACATACTACACGAAAATATATATTTTTAATGATTTATTTTCCCATTGTTAAAGCATGCCTATGATCACATCACCGGCTCACTTATTCACAACATCTTTCAAACTCATTCAAGCCCTTAAATTCCCCTTAAAAATATGTCATATTGTGTGTGTTATAGTTTTATTTCCAGGATTTCAGAATCAGTGACTGTGGCAAAATCAAATTTTTTCATTAAAGCATTATCCACTCAGGAAAGTAAGCAATTAATAATGTGGCAAAGTATGACATCAAGAAATATTTACTCGAGGGGATAACATCACCAGAGATGGGATAGTTCTCGATATCATACAAAAGCCAAATTCTATAAATGTTTTATTATTCATTCCCACATATTTTCAAAGTCACGTTACTATATTGTGTGTGCCATAATCATTTTATCCGATGGCAATTACGAAATAATTAAGTTATCCTATGGCAATGATGCAATATCAAGAATTATTTGATGGCTTTCAACCAATCAGAAATGAGAAAATATTTTTGGACGTGTGTTATCACCAGATAGCGAGCCAATCAGATTGTGCCATCGTCATGTATATATTCATTGTATTTACTCAACATTCTTCTACTTTGTTTTCTGTTCTTAGGATTGTAAAGAAATCCATCCCGATATAGGAGCCAGGGGTTACTTTTATGCTTCTTAATTTTATCATTACTATAATTAGTGTTCCAGCTCATATATTTTGAATATCATGTCCAGCTGTGCTTAATACTTTATAACATCTAACAATCATAGGCTTGTTTTCCCCTATACTGCCTTCACATAAAATCCTCCCGCAAACAAATTGAACTATGCCTCCTTTATCTATACTGCCATCAATCCCAATTCAACACCCTACTTCCTTACTGTCGGTCTTGTGTCCGTAAACTCATCTGATAACATACAGTATCAAGAATTTCTTTAAGATAATTCCAGTACAAGAAGGAAATCACATGACTATCCTGATACGCATGTGTGCTACACGTCCTGAACCCCGCTGCTGTTCTGAGAATGTAATATGTCCCATCCTAAATCTGCTCTAATCTCCACGAGGCTTTAACTGTAAACACACGTGGAGGAAAACGTATCAGGCTAAATGCCACAGCTAAGCTAGCATACCAGCTGTTCTTATTAAGGCAAGGATGTGTTAAAGCTGCACTGTTTAAACTGTATCTGGTACCCTGACAGGTGCTATCAACCTGTGAATATATTATATTTTGCAAACGACACACTTTCCTGTAATTAAAAAGCATGTACTCCTCCCAGAATTTAAGTCTAGACCACCTTTATCAAGTCCAAGACCAGTACTAGTCAAGAGTCCAAAGAGGTCCAATATTGTGTCGCAATTCAGGTACTTCTGTTAGTATATTTTAATGTAGTACACTCTATATACTATGCACTTACTTTCAACAGGGTCGTGCTGTCTCAAAGCGAGCACTGCAAGTCACATGTTAACTATAAATGGTGCCGTTTGACTTGTAACCTGAAAACTACAACCGCACCATTTGACCACCTTAACCAGTAAACTTTGTCTGACCGCTTTTTAAACTTTAAAATGGTTCAAAGCCCTACCTCTTCCATATATGGCCAAGATCGTGAGCATGGAGGGTGAGAAGTGTACACTCAAAATGTTTACGTACATTATCAGAGTATTTATTGTAGACTGTATGGTAACATACTGTACTTTATAAGAGAATACACCTACAGTATACACTCAAAATAGCAAAAATAAGGACGCAAGTATGTGAACTGAGACACAGCACAAGTCAAATAATCAAGTTAAATGAGGTTCGAGTTCAATTCGTGACCAAATCAGTTAATTCAGAAATTTTTCAAACCACTTTATCATACTAGCGTCACAGGGAGGCTGGAGCCTTTCTCAGCCGACTCTTCACGAAGGTGGGGTACACCCTGAACAGCTCACCAGTCCATCGCAGGGCAACACATACACAACCATTCACACTTACACCAAGGGGTAATTAGCCTAAAATGCTAATGTGTGTCTTTGGACTGTGAAAGGAAACCAGAGTACCCAGAGAAAACCCACACTAGCACAATGCCCTCGCTTAGCCAGGAACTCAAAGCCAGGACCTTCTTGGTGTGAGACAGATGTGCTAAACTCTACACCAGTGTGCCGCCCCCAAATTGGTTTTGATGGGTTATATGATCGGTGGTACAAACTATAAACATGGCCAGAAAATCTTTTGTTGTCAACTGGCCTGTTGTTTACCTAAGTGACATTTGTAGAAAGCCGTGGCAAGTTTAGAAAGTTAATCAAAATATTTCTACAATGTTTTGGGGGACACATAAAAGTGAGACATCAAAGCATGTTAAAGGAGGGGGGAAGCTTGGTTTCCACAATTCAGCCACCACAACATCCGCTGAGTTTTCCCCGGACAACCACATGGCTGATAACAGTCTGTAAAATTTCGTTGAGACGTGCTCCTGAAGGTGTACCAAGCACTACGGTGTTTCTGAACTGTCATCAACATGCAGAACTGGGGCAGGGTGTGTAATCAAATGTGCTTCTTTCACTGATGTCACAAGGTCCACGAGAGATGAAATCGCGCGCGCACACACACACACACACACACACACACACACACACACACACACACACACACACACACTGTGTATAGTCATTACTGCCAAAAATCGATGGATGATTTGATGATATGATATATATCATCCTAAACTTAAAACACTTAAAAATAACTTGTTGTTGTTTATTAAACAGCAAGACAAAAGTGCTAAAGTGCAATCTCCATGGAAACCAGAATATCAAATTCTCAAAGCTTGCACCACGTACCAGGTCATGACCTTCAAGAGTTCACAGGTTGGAACCAGGGAGAATATTTTCATACACATTTGGTTGAATTCACTTCTCTTAGCATGTACCTAAAGCACTTTATTCCTTACTGAATACAATATAACTCTGATATTTTTATTATACAACCTTCATACTATAATAAACATGATTACTCTTTTTTTTTTTAGTTTGAACACTGATTAGGAAAAGGGATGTTTAGGATGCTTTAGTGCTGTGTGTGCGAATTTCACAAATATTGTACCAGTAATGGTAGCGTTAGCTTTAGTACAGTACGTTCGCCTCTTTATTTTTACTTTATTATCATAACCTGTTTGGCCCACAATGCCAGCGTCAGGTTAGCGAGATCGGAAGCTGATGTTTGTATTGTGGATCATGTACCAAAGATGGCATCAGCAAATTGCCAACTTGAATCGCTTCGAGGGAGCAGATGTTGGTAGTCATGATGAATGAGTGATGTGGTGTAGTGTTTTGAGAGTTTTGGTTGTCAAATGTGGCTTAGGTACAGACGTTCCGCCTCAGTCAGGTGACCAGTTTCTGTGAAACCAGGAGGTTCTTGGTTACGTTAAGGACAAAATGTGCTCTCAAGCAAAAGCTAGAAATCTGGCTTGCAAGACTAAATGTGGCCACACTGCCCTGTTAATTAATTTTTTAACTGCCTAATGTGGGGAATAAATATAGATGCAGTGGCACTCAAAGTTTGTGATCCCTTTAGATCCCTTTTCCATAGTTCTGCATATCATCTGCCACAAGTCCGAAAACGAGAAGCCAGTTACACATATGAGACAAAATTATTATACTTAATCATTTATTTATTGCTGTAAATGATCCAATATTACATTTCTTTAAGTGTTGTAAGTATGTGAACCTTTGCTTTCATTATTTGGGTTGCCTCCCTTGTGCAACAATAACTGCAAGTAAACGTTTCCAGTAACTGTTGATCAGTCCTGTACATGGGTTTGGAGCAATTGTAGCCCATTTCCTTCTCCTGAACAGCTTCAATTCTGGCATGTTGGTGCATTTCCTCAAACAAACTGCCCACACAACAGTTCTACTGGAATAAGATTCAAATTTTAACTTGGCCATTCCAAACCATTATTGTTCTTTAACACAACGTCTTATGTGCTGAGGGATTTTCCTTTAGAAATCGCTAGTGGAATTGAGACTTCATTGCTTCATAAGTGATCAAAGTGTCTTGGTTCAGATGCAGCAAAACAAGCCCAAGCCATGATACTACCATCACCATGTTTCACAAAGGAAATAAGGATGTTATTGCTGGAATGCAACACAGAGTAAGGTTTGTCATTGAAACCAAAATGTTCGATTTTGGTCTCATCCATTCACAAAGCTTTTCCCAATAGCCTTCTGGCTTGTCCACATAATCTATCGCAATCTACAGATGGATTCTTTGCAACCTTGTCATGCACACTATTGTTGTTCAGTGTTACCTGATGGTGGACTCACAAACATTAACATTAACCAATGTGAGAGAGGAATTCAGTTGCATAGAAGCAACCTAGGTTGCTTTGCTCTTGAAGGGAGTTGGTTTTCCATTACTGGAGATGACAATGAATTTTCTTCCGTCTGTCTGATGCTGGATTGGAGTCCAAACGCTTTAGAAATTGTTTTGTAAATGGTTTCGACAAATATTTTTCTGAGGTTCTGAGAACGCTCCCTTGTTTGTTCCTTGATAAACCTCTACATGGTTTCACCATTAGTGCCAGTGTTAGTGCCCACACAAAGAACGATATCTGTACGTACATAAAACCATGCATTTGAGCAGGACATCTTCACACAAAAATACAATTCTGGACAGAAAGTGTCCATACTAGAGCCTTAGAGTACGTGACGACAGAGTAATGCCTTTCCATAGCTGTATTGTACGATGCATCTGAAACGTTGTGTTTAGCATGTGCATTCCAAGCTGCTTATGTGCTCACCACAGTTCTAAAGAGTGGACATTCGAGCAAATTTAGCCTTCTCCGGTCATCTCCAACCAATATGGCCATCCTCCTCTGTCCTCCGTGATCAACAATATGTTTCATAAGCAGTTCAAAAGCTGGGAGTCTAGAACATATTTTCTCCCATTCTGATGTTTGATACTGTACTAAAATTACCTAAAAATCTTGTCCTGTATCTGCATCATCGGAATCTGCACCAATTAGATCATTTCCTGAATCAGCAGGTGTACAGAAGTACCTAATAAAATGTGCAGTGAGTTCACAACAGCCATGGTACACACTAGAAGGTACACAATACCCATAATGCACTTTGTTGCTTTATAGTGAATAAGGAGGACACCCTTTTGGATATGGGGAGCCAGATAGACCGAACTTACTCTATTTTTCTGCCCTAATTAGAGGACTTGGACAAGACTGAGTGTGTCTTCATGCACTTCCCCCTACACACACACACACGAAGGGGGAGCGCCTCCCTGAATTATGGCCTCCACTTGGCAGTACACTGTGATGCGGAAGCTGGCAAGTGAACACAAAATTCGAGGTCAGTCTGGAGAGTGTGCGAGAGTTAGTGTGTGTGTGTGTGTGTATGAGCGAGAGAGAGAAAAAGAGGCTGGAAAAACTAATTAAAAAAAGCTATTTCACTTTGTATGCATGTAGACATGTATGTAGACAGACAGACAGACAGACAGACAAATTGGCCAAGACTCACTTCATTTTACAGAATGTCCCTTGCCGTGTTTATACGTCTGAGTTTCTATGCAACACAATGCGTCATTCAAACCCAGAAGTGCAGAGACAGAAATAACTTTTACTAAATAGGTTTACGGGTGAAATATGTTGATTGTTTATGGGGAAATGTTTCCAGGGTGAAGTTTATATCAGGATATCAGCAACTCACACACGTGGAGTTAAATAATAACTCGACACACACAGTAAGTCCATTATATATAAAGGAACAACAGACCTGTATGGAACGTAGCGGGAGGTACAGCAGCGTGATACCGAGTCTTCGTTTTCCGAGTGATTTGGTATGCTATTATTGCAAGTCGGCAGGTACACAAAGATATAATTTCTGACCATCGAATCTAATCCATTAGTCCATCATATATTAATAGTCCAACTGTAAACCAAAATGGAGATTCATTCAACCATCCACAATATCTAGCTGGCCAGCTTTATGCTAGCAAACTAGCTTGAAAGACACAAGAAGGACTTTAGGAGTTTCGGTTTCCTCCCACAGTCCAAAGACATGCACATTAGACTAGCTGGATGTTTCAAATTGCCCCTAGGTGTGAATGTGAATGGTTGCATGTGTGTTGCTCTGTGATGGTCTGGCGAGCTGTTCAGGGTGTACCCCACCTTCACCTAGTATCGGCTGAGATGACCCTTACAGTAGGATTAAGAGGTTCGGCAAATGAGTGAGAGTGACTAACATTAACTACCTAGCGGCTATATATGTTTCCTATTTGTGACATCACAAACTTAGTGTGCACATAGCCCCACCCTTGAACTGAGATAAATCTGTCTTTTTATTCATATACAACAAATATTCATTCATTCATTTGCTGAGCTGCTTAATCTAACTATCTCAATCAACTCTGGGTAAAGGCAGGGTACATCCTGAAGAGCTTGCCAGTCCATCACAGATCCAACACACACCCCACACCTAGGGGCAATTTGGAACCACCAATTAGCCTAATGTGCATGTCTATGGACTGTGGGAGGAAACTGGAGTACCTGGAGAAAACACACAAAAGTACGGAAATAACATGAAATGCCCTTGCTGAGCCCAGGACTCGAACCCAGGACCTTCTTGTTATGAGGCAGATGTGCTAACCCTATGCCAACATGCCGTCCTTTCTACTGGATAAACCTCCAATATTCCAGTTCAAACACATAAAACCCATACAAAGTACGACATGAAGTGAAACACTTTACTCTTTACACATCTGATATCGTGCTAAACGCCCGTGTGCTACGCATACCACCTCCAAAACATCTTTAACCTTCATAAGACCTTAAAACTACTCCAATTATCTAATTCCAACTTACGCAGCCATCTGACATGTTGCAATTACACCAAGCAAACAAAGGAATGTTTACACTTAAGCCCAGATACTTGAGGCAGTAATCTCATCAGTTACCTCAAAGTGGGTCTGACGAATGCTGCCTAGAAGCAACATCAACAATTCGGACTAGTGTCAGTGGCTGGGTGTCAGTCTAGGTACAGTAACTTACTCATAGTGTGTTATGTAAGAATCCGTGAACACCTGTTATGTTGACAGACAAGATACACAGTCATTTACATGGTTAAAAAAAAAACCCCATAAAAACTGTACTTTTAAAATACATGAAACCTTGTTAGTCTGACTGAAATGAAATCGTACTAAATCGACTTTCTCAAACGCGGACTAATATTTTATTTATTTATTTGTATTATTTTATACTGTATTAATTCCGCAAGGGAAACTGACTTCTGCATTTAACTGTCTTAATCCAAAGTGAGCACACACACACTCGGAGCAGTGGGCTGCCACACACTGCGGCACCCGGGGAGCAGTTGGGGGTTAGGTACCTTGCTCAAGGGCATTAGCCATGAATGTGGAGGAAGGGAAGGTGCGGCTCCCTCCACCCGCCACCACAAGTTTATTCAATTCACAGTTGAGCTAGACTTGTATGTGTACATTCAACTAAGATAATCCAAGCAGCACAACACCAGTGGAAGAAGTGTGTAGCCAACAGGGGACATTGTTGAAAAATAAGCCACATTTGGTCCAAAAAAAAAAAGGTATGTGTAGAGCATGTACGAAATCAGTCCAATACACAGCTCGACTTGGTACCGATTTGCCACCAATCAGTTTGATTGATTTGTCTGTGATGTAAAAGCCCTGTACCAACAAGAACGAAGTAGCCCATCACTACTATTGTAGTGGAGTTGGACATCCTTCTAGCAATAAATCGATTCCTATCCTGTGCTTGTATAGTGTATAAACAGCCTAATCGAGCTATGGTTAGGGTCCGGCAAGACAGAGGTTATATGGTTATAGCTCAACTTAACTCATTCATTCATTTTCTGAAAATGCTTAATCCTAATTAGGGTCGTGGGGACCAGCCGACTCTGGGCGAGGGCAGAGTACACCCTGGACAGCTTGCCAGGCCATCGCAGGGCAGAAACACGCTGACGGC
>JBCNYH010000005.1:16784431-16797618 GCA_039654325.1 Tandanus tandanus
CACACACACACACACACACACACACACACACACACACACACACACACACACACACACACACACACACACACACTTCGTGAATTAAACATGACAATGACAGTGGAACTGTGGAGGCTGAATTCTAATTACATTGACTCCTTTGTGGAAGCCATGCAGGCGTGTGGGACACACACACACACACACACACACTCTCTCTCTCTCTCTCTCTCTCTCTCTCACTCACACACAATAGCAGACACATAACATCACTTAATCACCTACAGCTCAAAATCTGTGTTGCAAAGCCAGATACAACAAAGATAAGACCAAGAAACACACACACTGACATGCACACATACACACACACACAAGCACAAACAGACGCATGCAGGCACACAAGCGTCTTGTGCTAGGCTCGAGGTCAGGGGCAGGCTGAGAGAGAGGGAAGAGGAAGTGATGTAGGACCAGAGCAAAAGTCAAAGACGTCTACGTAGAGGACGGTAACGTCAGGTGGGATCAGGCTGGAAATGAGGGGGCGTGTGTCTGGTAAATTATTGAACAAAATAAACTTTCACACCTTAGGAAAAGTCAAACAGACATAAAGCCGACTGCAGGGGCGTCTCGCACATGTGGCTCCGTCTGACATTATGGGATGAAAATATTGTAGATTTCGAATGACGTCCACAGCGGTTTCAGATGACGCTAATTTGACGTACATCCATTACAGATGATGTTTTGGCGACGTTTTCGTGTGGGAATAAAATTCCAATCAGACATTAACTACCAAGCGTGCTGCTTACATGCTAACTAATTACCATTCAGTGACGCCCTCAAAACTCCATAAAAAGGAAAAGCTCATGTTATGTAAAGTACATGCTATGTGCCAACCTTTTCTTTCAAGGGGCAGCAAGGGGTTTCCATAAAAACGCAAATGTTTTTCATCATGGATACATTTCCTGCTAGAAAAGCACTGAGGGGATACAGAAAAAAAAAAATATGCTAATGAAGGCAGTGAAATTCAAGATCAAACAGTGGAGCTCAAGATCAAACCAAGATCTCACACACACTTGCACTTCTATCTTTGTGGGTTCACTCAATGACCTCATGTATAACCATAGCCACTAACCTTAACCCTCACAACCAAATGCTTAACCTCACCCTTTACCCTAACCCTAACCTAAATCTAATTCTAACCTGAACCTTAAAACCAAGTCTTATCCCTCAAAAAGCCCTTTCAAATAGTGAGGTCCAGCCAAAAGATAAGTAAAGTACAAGTCCACACACACACACACACACCCTAGTACTCTAAGCACACTGCATACGAGTCATGTGACGAGACGCTACATCAGAGCCACTCCCTAGTCTAATCTATTACAGTAAGCAAACACGACAACCAAAAAGAACAATCAGAACAGACGCGTCTATAAAGTGTGTCATATTTATCATCTTGCATTGTTTCTTCATCCCGAATTCAAGTCATTAAGCATTCCAGCACAGTAGTATAAAATTATTACTCATTAAAATCTGACAGTCTAATAATAGTCTTAAACCATAAGCTGAACGATCGACACTAATTAGAGTGCTCAACTATAGCTATTATAAACATCAAAGGCTGACAAGACGGCATGTACCCCTGAGACGAGCCAGGTACACGCACGCATGCACACACAAACACGCTTTGTAACCAGAAGCCATCTTTTTATACCAGAAAAAAGCTCAGAAGACCTCAAAAGACACCCAAATGCCCTGCCCGATTCCCATAAACGCCTCTACAAGACCAGCAGCATCACCACACCATGGTCTTCTTCAGCTTTCTCCATCCAGACAAAAAGATACAAGATTTATTTACAGAAACTGAACTGAACCATTTGTTTCTCGAGAAACAGGAAGTGAAGATTGATGACCTTTTAAGTAGTGTGGCTTTTTAAAAATGCATAAAACATAGTACATTTGCGGCCACAGACAAAGCCAACATTATTACAGCATTAGCAGAAGCGTTGACAGTGTTATCAAAGGTGATGCCCTAATTTGATAACAAACCAGCTGTTTACATGGTTTTATGTACAGTACTCGCCTACATTAATGGTTTCTTTGTCGCCATTTTATGTTTCTTACATCATACACTGTATCCATGAACTCGCTGACACTTTTGTATAATTATGTTAGCCTGAACCAGCCCGGCTATTCTAAATTGACCTCCCTCATCGATTGGGCGCTTTCAACCCAGAGAGTTATCCCTCACTGGATTTTTTTGGGTTTTTTTGGGAGCAATGGTGGTTCTGGATTCACGGCCAGGAGTCCATGGGAGCTGACTGGTTAGGCTCTAATGGAAGCTCCCTGGGTGGAAGCTATCATGGGCGCCTGTGAGCTCATGCACACAAGGAGGTTGGAGAGCGCTTTTCCTCAGTGTGTCAAGGCTGCCCCTCAATATGTACACACAGCAGTTCATAAGGACGTGGGCGACAAGCATCACGCATCATGGAGGGGCATGTGCTTGCTTTCAACCCTACCTGGTTGGTGGGTGTATCGTGATAGGGAGGCAATATTTGGCGGATGGGAATTGGAAAAGAAGGTCGGGGGTTCAAGCTTCATTACCACCAAGCTGCTGGGCCTTTGAGCAAGGACCTTAACCCTCAAGTGTTCAGTTGTATAATTGAGATAAAAATATAAGCCGCTCTGGATAATGACATTTGCCAAATTCCATCAATGTTTTTCACATTATCCTGTATGAATACTAAAGACTTGTGTGTTTCTGAAACACTCAAATCAGCCTGTCTGGCACCAACAACCATCATTAATAAGACAACATGTGACCCTTGACCTGCTTCTGCATGGTTTTATTCACTGTGCTTCTGCCAGATGATTGGTTAATTGGATAACTGCATGAAGGAGCATGAAAAGGTATTTGAGCGTTCCCAAATGATAGTAGTGAAATTACCATTTATAGTCAGTGTTGAAATGGGTTAGATGGTGCCATATTGCTATAACTAAAGCTTCAGACTTCAAACTTAAAGGACAGATTAGAACATGTAAATGTATTATTCAAATCCAGGAGTTGGCTGGACATTTATAATAACATTTGCCCAATACTATTGTTGTATAAGAGCACAAAATGAATTGGTCTGTCTGTCTGTTTCAAGGCATCTGGAGCTTCCAGCAGACCTTTCTTATTTTCCTTCTTGGCACCTTTTCATTTCGACTCCGTGGCTATTCAAAGTGTGCATCCGCTCTTTTCCGTCCAACATTTTTCATGGAATAGTTGATCTTTTTCCTCCCACAAATCATAAAAAAAAAAACATACAGGGAAGAATGTTAAAAGGCCAAACTAAACTCCTAAATGCAAATAGCATGTGAAGTAATCAGGCTGTAAACCTGGATCTTATAGGACAAGGAAACAGTGGAGGATCAGCCTCTGAAGCCAGTCAAGGAAACAAATGGAAAAAAAAAAAAAAACACACACAAAAGGGAAAAAAAAAAAGAAAAAAAAAAAAAACGAAAAAAAAAAAAAAACACACACAAGAAAATAAACAAAGAAAAACAAACACGTGGCCTCCATGCCCAGATTCCACACAAATTGCATGTTGCCACAATATCCCAATTCCAGCCAAAGGCTTCACAGACGACAGAGATCTGGACAGAAAGTAAATGAGAATAAAAGGCCTAAATCCAGCTGAGTCTAGGGACAAGAAGCCATGCTCCTGTGGTCAGGGTTTCGACAGAGACATGTTGTACCTGTCTAGGCGTGACAGACACCACAGTGAGGTAAGGAAAGAAGTGTTCATGGGAATTTATGGTTAACAGGGATTAAAAAAAAAAAAAAAAAAGAAAGAAAAGAGCCGTCTAATGTTGCGACACTTGATCTTGATACGTAGAAAAGCTAACACAATATAGATGTCACGGAAAGTAGGCTGAATCCATCATAGTAACCCAAACAAACAAAAATTCCAGCCACTTTTTTAGGTCTATAACAATTACTGACATTTCATAACATAGCTAGCTAATCACATCGAAATTTATACTGGAACTGCCGTCAATCAAAAAGCAATTGCATGCGTTAATTAAAGCAATTATGCGTTTTAATGTCTAAAAGAGGTGGGGTTTTTGGCTGTGCTTTGACATGTCACTCAAATCTAAGCCACTAATGCTGTATTCTGTGCTTAAATAGAATCAGAGTAGTGATTAGATATCCCTTCAAGTTGAGCACGGTGGCATAGAGGTTAGCCTGTCCGCCTCACAGCAAGAAGGCCCTGAGTTCAAGTCCCGGGCTTGGCGAGGGCGTTTTGTGCATGCTTACGTGGGTTTCCTCCTAGTACTTTGGTTTTCTCTGACAGACCAAAATCATGCACATTATTAGAGGCTAACTGCCCCTAGATGTGAATGGTTATGTGATAATTGGCCCTGCGATGGACTGGCAAGCTGTTCAGGGTGTACCCCGGCCATCCGCCCAGAGTCCACTGAGATAGGCTCTAGCCTTCACTCGACCATAGTAGGATTAAGCAGTTCAGCAAATGAATGGATGAATGAATGAATTAATCCCTTCAAACCCTGTCAGGATCATTCACGTGGCTAGTTTAGCAGTTAAAACGGACCATTTATAAATAAATTCCTGTCAGAATTTATTCAGTTAGCATATATTGGCTAGCGGAGCAGTTTCAGCAGTTAAGATTGTAAACATCTACAACGATGACCTAAAATTCTCCTCAGAAACCTGTTTCAGCCAACTCACTTTAGCTTCTTAACTAGCTGGCTGGTGTTAGCAGGAGAGTAGACATTTATAAGCTTTAAATTGGATTAAAATACAATTCTGGATATGTTTAATGAATCACACATTTATTAACTAGTCGAACAACTAGCATAATGAACAGCTAACTATAGCAGCCACGGTGACCTCAAATACCAACATGGTTAAATACCCAAATCTCGGGCTTCCGAGTGGCGCATCGACAAGGTGCGCAACTATCCAACCCGGAGATCGCAAGTTCGAATCCGGATTGATGCCACAACCATGGGATGGCATACGTCCCTTCCCTGTCACTCACAGCGATCACCAGCCAATCATGGGCGTCTGTGAGCTCATTTGTTCGAGGGGATAGCGCGTTCCCTCCGAGTGTGTTAGGCCGCCCCCAAATACGCATGCGCAGCAGTTCGAAAAAAGGCGGGTGGTAATATCGCACATCACGGAGGGGGCATGTGCTTACGCCCCTCCCTGGTTGATGGTATTCGTGTGATAGGAAAGGCAAAAAGTTGATGGGTGGGAATTGGATACAACTTAATTAGGGAGAAAAAATTTGAGAAAAATCCATAAATAAATAAATAAATAAAAATACCCTTTACTGTTGTACTGAGTCTCTGGACCTGTGGTTTGACTTTACTCAAAACAATCCATGTTAGTAGCTAGCTAACTATTACCAAACACAAACAATTGTCTTTATAGATGCTAAGAAGTATAAAAATAAACTGTAACTATTCTGAAGGAGGGCCGTACGGTGTACTGGTTAGCGTGTCCGCCTCATGGCAAGAAGGTTCTGGGTTTGAGTCCCGGGTTCGGCAAGGGTGTTTCTGTGTGGACTTTGCATGTTCTCCCTGTGCTTGCATGGGTTTCCTCCTGGTCCTCCTGTTTCCTACCACAGTCTAAAGACATGTACATTAGTCTAATTGGCTGTTGCAAAGTGCCCTTAAGTGTGAGTACGTGTTGCTTTAGATTCATGAGTCTAAACTCAGGTTTAAATTCGATTTAGCCCCAAGTGAGAACACGTAGCGGTGGGTTAGCAAATCCTGTAATACAAAATTCCTAGGAATCTGTAAGATTGGTTTTGACAGCACATGACTTCACACAACACCAAGTAGCAATAAACTGACAAGTGGTGAGCTTTCGTATGACCTTCCATGATGATTACTAATAAGTCAGCAATAAATCTTTGATCCCCGGACGACTCTAGCTTTAACAGCATGACGCAGCACCTTAATCCTAATCTACCACCCAGCGGAATTTAGTCCCAGCCTTTATCTGACACTCTAATCCAGGTATTCGAGGCTTTCAGCGTTAACTGATTTTTACAGCAAAGTAGGCTAAACTACTGCAACAAACATTTGCAGAAATCAATTGATATACAGATTTAGGCACTGCCTACAAAGCGCCGCTCCTCATAGTTGTCTTCATTGATAGGAAGCCGATCTTGTTGAACTTATCCAGTATGTAATATAAAATAATTTTAATGTGTTGTAGTTCGGATATTGTTTCGGTAAAAAAAAAAAAAATTAAAATAAATAAATAAATAAAATAAAAATAAAAAGGTCAGGGGTTCAAGCCGGCTGTTCCCCCAGTGCAGCTAACTGGGTTATCAAATGCCGGCCATGTCTCTTACTGTCTGTGGTGAAAGGCATGTAAAAGAACCATTGCTGATTTTTGGAAAGAGAAGGCTGCATAGCCGTCAGCGTGTTTCTGCCCTGTGTTGGCCTGGCGAGCTGTCCAGGGTGTGCTCTGCCCTCGCCCAGTCGGAAGAGATGGGCGCCAGCCTCCCCGCGACCCTAATTAGGATTAAGAGGTTTAGAAAATGAATGAATGTATTAATATACATTCATGGAAATTGGCATTTATCCATGCATGTGGATGGATGGATGGATAAGCCATTATAAAATAGGATTGCCCCTAGGTGTGAGTGTGTCTGATTGGTTGTGTGTGTGTTGGCCCTGCGATAGTCTGGTGAGCTGTTTATGGTGCCTTCGCCTACTGTTGGCTGAGACAGGCTCCAGCCTCTCTGTGATCCTCATAGGATTAAGCAGTTCTGCAAATGTATATAATATTTACATATACATTTATTGCATTTGGCAGAGACCCTTACCCAGAGTGACTTACATTCATCATTTTTATACACCTGAGCAACTGGGGGTTAAGGGTCTTGCTCAAGGACCCAGCAGTGGCAGCATGGTGGTACTAGGGCTTGAGTCCCCAACCAATGGATCAGAGCCTTAACCATTGGGCCACCACTGCCCACACTGACCACAGTAGTTAAGAATGGTGCTCTGCTTGTGTGGCTATTTAATTATAATACAAATTATGCTACAATACAAGTCCTACTGATTATATTTCAAATCTAGTTCCAGACTACTTTTATAAACTTATATTAAATGACAGCAGGAAGGTCCTGGGTTCGATTCCCGGGCTCAGGCATTTCTGTGTGGAGTTTGCATGTTCTCCCTGTGTTTGCGTGGGTTTCCTCAGGGTACTCCAGTTTCCTCCCACAGATGTAAGTGTGATTGTGAGTGGTTGTATGTGTGTTGTCCTGCAACATGTGTATGTGTTGTACCCCGCCTTCGCCCAGAGTCAGCTGAGATAGGCGCCAGCCTCCCCGTGACCCTAATTAGGGTTAAGCGGCTTAGAAAATGAATGAATAAATGAATGATTGAATAAAATGAGAACTTTAGGAATTTCTGGAGGTCGATAAGACAATGGAAAGTTCTAGCTATCGGTCTTTGATCTCTGACATTTAGTCTAAGCAGTTTACCCACTTTTCTGAACTGCTAGCCAGTTAGCATGCTTTCAGTTTATTATGTGAGTGTACTATGTAATCATTTTGTTAGCAATGTTGTTACTCTTTCCTCACAGCAAGAAGGTCCTGGGTTTCATCCTGGTCTTCGGGTAGAGTATGTTAGCATGATTTTCCTGTGCTAGCATGGGTTTCCTCTGGGTGCTCTGGTTTCCTCCAACAGTCCAAAGACATGCACTTCCCCAGATGTGAATATGAGTGAACTGTCATTTGTGCACCGTTTCTGTCATGAACTAGCGAGCTGTTCATGGTGGACCTTATCTTTTGCACAGAGTCAGCTGGGATTGGCTCCAGATTCTGACACCCTAAACAGGATAAGCGGCACTGATAATGAATGAATGCATTATTCCTTGTATTATGGTATTCTTCTTTGGACTGGAGGGAATATCCGATCCTCTTCTATCCCATCATACATGATATCATGACATTTAAACACATTGCTGAGAATAATTTCAAGCTAGCTAACAGAGCTAAACCAGCAAAGCGTTCAGAAGTCATTTCAATTAAAGATGAACACATTTAAGATGGAGAAAACGGGAAAACAAAACATTTGGGACAAAACTGATTCCCAATCAACTACATGTTCCGACTGAAAGGAACCAAGATTTGGTGTTACTAAAAGTACTGAAGATAGCCACAATATCTTATTACTGTGTATCATGTCCTTATAATATACACTCGACCCTCGATTCTACAGACCAGGTCAAGGTCTGGAGTAGCCAAATTGTCCGGTCGGCAAGGGCAAACGCGAGTTAGCTGGTGCACACCTCAGTGTGTCAGTTTGTTTACCGCAGTCAGCAGTACACCCACGCTTCACCTTGTTATTTCATATTTTTTGTGGTGGATTTACCTTTACATTGGATGATGTGGTTGTATATACACATACCATTCTCGGAAGCTACGGACAATCGGCAAAACCGGACTGGTGCTCCCCCTCTTTGTCCGTTAAATCGAGGGTCGAGTGTAATATCACCCAGATATTAGCTCTTAGCATTATATAATACTTTCATTCATTCGCCAAATTCATTCACAAATTATTCCTACTAGGGTCACGAGGGCCTTCAGGATGAATATGATTGGATCTCAGCCGACTGTGGGCGAAGGCGGGGTACACCCTGAACAAGTCACCAGTCCATCGCAGAACCAACACACACAGAACCACTCACATTTCCACCTTGGGGCAATTCGGAGCAAAGAATTAGCCTAGTGTTCATGTCTTTGGACTGTAGGAGAAAACCGGAGTACCTGGAGAAAACCCATGTCACCACAGAGAGAACTTGCAAACTCCACACGGAAATCCCTTCGCCAAACACGGGACTCAAACCCAGGACGTACACCCTGAACAGCTCGCCAGTCCATCGCAGGGCCGATTATCACATAAACATTCACTTCTAGGGGCAGTTAGCCCCTAATAATCTGCATGACTTTGGTCTGTCGAAGAAAACCAGAGTGCCAGGAGGAAACTCACAGAAGCACGGGGAGAGCATGCAAACTCCATACAGATATCCCCTCGCCGAGTCCAGGACTCAAACCCATGTCCTTCTTGCTGTGAGGCAGACAGCCACATTAAATAATACAGTATATGGATATGAGACATTAAATGAGTATTTAAAATAGAAACTATGTTTAATAGCTGCAATCCTTGGCAGAATGGTTGACCTCCAGAAATGAGATTGGGGCAATATGGTTTAAAAGAAACAAAAAACAAAACAGATACAAGCAAATGACAAACAAACTGAGAGATCAAGTCAAGGTTTTCAAACTATATACCAGGACTTAAGTGAATGAATGATGAAACCATCAGGATAATAATCCTCGTGTTTTGGCTAAGTCAAGAAATGTACTCTAGCTGAGCAACGGAGTCCGTTAGAAGGAATAACCTTATATGGTATAGTGTTACATGGTAAAGAACGGGTAGGGGTTAGTTACTATGTTTGGAATCATATAGAGATTTCTGTGGAACTGTGATCTACTTGAGTCATAGGCAAAGCTGCGCACACACACACACACACACACACACACACAGTTCCGCCTGATCTCACCTGCTCATCTACAGCTATTAACTATAAAAAAAATCCCAGAGATTGGATTTGAACGTATAATACGTTAACGTCTTGATAAATTCGCTCAACCTTTTTAATTCCTACTTTACCTTCTTTCCTGTCGAGCCAGTCTTGGACAAACAGGATCGTCCCAAGGACAGGTATCCCCCAATCACCTCGATTTCCTCCACTGCTGGGTAACGCTTCTTGAGTAACGTGCCTAGGTGGGCATAAGGAGCCTCCGTAGTTGATGGTGAGCCCTGTGGCACTGCAGCGGGCTCCTGGGCAGGTTCCTGGACAGCAGGAGTGCTAGGCTCGGGCTCAGTCCTGCGCTTTGGAACAACTGTAAACGTGTTCCCTTTCCTCCTCTGCACCGCAGGACTGGGGAAGGGAGGCGAGGGTTCCACCACTATGTCATCAATATTAGTAACAGGCAGCTTTTCGAGAGCTGGCTCGTGAGGAACAGGTGATGCTGACTTTGTGAGCGAGTCAAGAGAAGGAGTGGAGGGGTCACAGGACGAGGTGGGCGAGCTAGGCCTTTCGGGATGGGTCAGTTCCGTACTGTCTGGCACAGGTGGCAAGGGGGCCATGACGACTTTTTCTGGAGATGGGGAAGCTGGGAGGGGTAGGGTAGGTGTTGGCACTGAGGGCACTAAAGGCTCCACATGTGGGCAAGCAGGAGACAGAACGGGGCTGGAGGGCGCGGTGTTGCCAGGTGCTGACGGGACCCCTTGCCGCTTTGGGATGACGGTGAAAGAATTACGGGATTTGAGACGCAGGTTGGCGAGGGCATGAGCCTCGACATCACCTGCAGGCAACGTAGACAGATCCGGGCGCGGCGAAGGCCGGATCTCAAATCTGGGTGAAATAAGGGGCAAAGACGGGCTTACCAAAGACTCGGCACGGGCACAGTGGCTCTCCGGAGAACATGGCACCTTGGCTTTGGTCACCCCATCAGTGCTGTCCCAGTCTCTCTCCCTCACAGGTTTGGACGGGCTCCTCTCTGTCTCCTCTCTTGGGCTTACAGGGACACTGCGACCCCCTACAACCTCAAAACGACGTCGGAAGGAAGAAACCGACTGAGGGGATCCGGGGACGGGGCTGCTACTCTGAGATCTCCTCTCGGAAGACTGGCTACCATGGAAGACTGCCTGGTTATAGTATGTCGGGGTGCGAACAGGAGAGGCGGGTTGTGGGCACGGCGCACTTTTTGGCACCATATCTGGATGATGGATTCGAGCTCGGGGACCGGCCAGGATAGGACTCGTGTCCAAGTCGAGGAGGTTTTCCGAACTGCGGGACTTGCCGTATTTCCCGTCGAATTTCTGCAGCATGCGGCTCACCGTGCCCTGCGCCTGCGCCAGGTCGGAGAGCTCGTTACCGGCGCGACCCAGCGTGCTCAGGTTCTCCTCGCTTTTACTGAGCGCCGTATCGTAGATCACCACCTCCTTCGCGCGGATCTCAGTAACCGGACTACCTGTGCGGTCCAGCAGGTCACCGAGAGAGCTGTATCCGCTCACTGTGCCGTTGTGCTGCGTCCCGGACGCAGGGAAATAGTCTGGGTCGGATTCGATGATGATGATGTTCTCGGCGCGGATGGTCCGCACCCCGGGCACGGAGCCGTACATTTCCAAAATGTGCTGCAGCGGACGAGAGGCGCTCTCTCGCTCCCGTCGTTTCTTGCGCTCCTCTTCCAGTTTAATAAACGGGTTCTCCTTAATGGGACCCAAGCTCTCCTGAAGCACGCCGTGGTCCCTTATTGTTTTCTGCGTCGGTGTCGCCCTGTCGTTGGGGTCCATGGCCGACCAAGGGTCTTTTGTTTTCACCGGTGACATGTCCGGGGATGCGGCGGTGGCTCCGCTGCGCTTCCCCGCAGGCGTGATGGTGTAGGTCCGGTTAGAATTAGCTCCAGCACCCTCATCCTTGCCGCTTCCCGTCAGCTCGCCATTAACCCGAGAGGAGACAGAGTCGACACCTGGCCCAGACCCACCGCCCTTCGCTTTCCTCCGCTCGAGCAGCTCCCGTTTCCAGGCCGGCATTCTCGAGCCCTCCTTGCCGGCCTCCTGGCGGAGCACCCCGACGTCCCCGGCCGACATGACGAGCGTGAAACCAGGCGGGTGAACCGATAACAGGGGACTCGGAGCAACGAAAGCGTTCGGCGCTGAAAGGAGGCGACCAGCGGCGCTGTTATTCTAACACATCTTTCTCGTCCCTTTGCTTTGCTGATTCTCGCGTGATGCTGCCTGCCTGCCTGCCTGCCCGACCCGCGTAACCCCGCCCCCTGCACCTGTAATCACTGACGTCACTCTTTAATCTCTAAAGCTGCGCCTGGTTTGGTCTTTCGCGCTTGGAGACACGCCTATAATTGACGTATCTCCCCGCCCACTTTATTAATCCCTTTCATTCTTTATAACGTAAATAACAACGCAAGGCCGGGGACATCCGCCCAGCCACACCCTCATTCAGCAACAATTATTTACAAACATGACCTCAAATGATGAATAAAAATGAAGGCTATCCACAGGGTATTTTTAGCCAATGTGGACTGCAGAAATATATATAAAGAACCCAGGATTTATCAAACAAATTGGTCCTTATGAATATAAAAGTCTAAATTGTTTGTAAATGTCGATAAAGGGGGAAGAGTCCAGGGAGCTGGGAGAAATAAACATGATCCGGTGGTAATAAGATTAATTAAGTCACATATAAATATAGACAGGCTGTTAGGCACTGGCTTATGCTAGAGCTTAAATACAAGTCTGGTAGAATTTTAATATTTTTATTAAATGATTTAAATGTGATGGATCGTCTTCTAAAGCTGAATAAATCAATCAATAAATGAGAGAGAGAGAGAGAGAGAGAGAGAGAGAGAGAGAGAGAGAGAGAGAGAGAGAGAGAAAGAGAGAGTGAGAAAGAGGGAGAGAGGGGGGGAGAGAGAGAGAGAAAGAGAGAGAGAAAGTCTATTCTAGGGCTGTGGGTGTGGTAAAGTGCATTTATGCAGTTGTGGGTTTTACACAATGGGCAACAACATGACAGTCATAAATAGCATCCAGCCAAAGTTCACTTACTCCAATAAAATGTGAGGCACCTCAAAGTCCTTGCGTTTAATCATTATATAAATCCAAACACAGGAAATTATTCATTTGAAAAGATTTAATAACTTAAACTGGGTCTGTGTATAATGTCAGGATTATTGAGAATCTCAGCTAAAATAAAGCAAAAGCTGATGAATGCAAATATTTAATCAAATGAGGTCATCATTAAGGATTAATTTTGGAATAGGGTATTGTTTTACAGTGTTCCTTTACTCTTGTAAAATATAGCCTAAAAAAGATGTGAAACCGCTTATTTTTTATCATAACACAACAACCACAATAATAATATTTGTTATGGTGATGATGGTGATGATGATGATGATTATTATTATTATTATTTTATAATAAGTGTTGTGCTACCAGTTGGGCACAAATTTTTGATCAGCTTTAATGTGCTCCATAATAATAATAATAATAAATTACTACTATTGCTAATAATAATCCTACTAATATTTTTTTTACATTTACATTTTAATAATACTAATAATTTTCTTCCAATATATATATATATATATATATATATA
>JBCNYH010000005.1:16797718-16817330 GCA_039654325.1 Tandanus tandanus
AATAATACTAATAATTTTCTTCCAATATATATATATATATATATATATATATATATATATATATCAATAAACCTCAATATGTTTTTTAATAATAATAATAACTATCATTATTATTAAAATAGTAATGATAATGATTTCGCACGTTGGTTATAATTAGATTTTCACCAGCCCCATTATGTTTCAAAATAATCTTTCATTTTTTGTGTGTATGTGTGCTGTTTGAGGAATGTACACATTTATTTAAGTCTGTAAGAATCATCAATAAACAGATTTTGTAGTGATGGATAAATGAACGTTTTAGTGAACCGGATCAACTGTAAACGATTCGCCAAATAGTGAATCTTCTGAGTCATTTGTCATATTAAACAGCAGCGCCATCTGGCGGTCAATTCTAATCAGTGATCACAGTTTATCTGGATTGTGACCTTATTTTAGGGGTTTTCTAGCTTTTATTATTTAAGCTTCCACACCAGAGTTACTAATGATTATATTAAGTTTGCCCCTCCACCCCTTGTATCCCCCACCCCTCCCCCAATATTTAGGAATATATTAAAAAAGGCTATAATTCCAAATTCACTAAAATAAACAATTTTAAAACATTTTTGCTGCAAATCCATATCAGGTAACATTTAACTATGTCACATCAACCAAGTACTGCAAGTAAAGGTATACATATTAGCTTTAAAGAAAATCTTTACCTAAGGTCATGTTTATGGAAAATGATTGAATGTATAGAAGTTAGTACAGGACTAACGAAAGTGTACATGTATGTCGGTTTATTTACAATATATACAAAGTGTTGACATTACAGAGGCAGGATAGAAGCAACATCTTTCAGAGAGACATGGAAGGTAATGTCAGTCAGCATGTTGGATATCAGAAATAACACACACACACACCTGATTTCTCTTTAATGGATACAGCGACATCTGGTTTATACCCTTGAATCAAGACCATATGAAAAAAAAAAAACTGATGAATGTCATTTACCTCTGAATCGTACCCGAAACCCTGTCTGATTTAAATAACATACACGAGCAAATCATAGCTTAGCAATGTTCATTCAAGCTCGTGTAGGTGGAGCCAAACTGTTAAACTAGAAATGATCTGCGATGTTCATATCAGTTAACACGGCAGGCACGGATCATGAGCAGCTGCAGGAGGACGAAAAGCGGTGAGACGATGAGGCCGAAGAGTGGGTCGTGTGTGTGCTCGTGAGTTTCGGCGAGTTTCTGGCAAAGCAGCACCTCACACACCAGCTTGAGGCTGAGCACGGTGAGCACCCAGAGCAGACGCAGCACAGCCAGACGCTCCTCGCCTTCCTGGTACAGGCGGATGGAGACGATGGCTGTGAAGTAGGTGCTGAGGCCGTCGGCGGTGAACAGTGGCACAAACACCAGCCACCAGCTCACGTCGGTCAGCAGGTCCACACGGAGAGCCACCAGCACGCTGAATACCAGCAGAGCGGAAAGGTGGAGGAAGAGCTCGAAGGTGGCAAAGCCGAGCCATTGAACCAGCTCACGCAGAGAGAAAAGCATGATGGGATGGAATTGGTGCTGCTTTAGTGGATGGTTAGCTAGGAGGTCATGTAGATTGGATTATTATTTTGTCTTCTGCACTCTGAAATTATATTAAAAAAAACAAACAAACAGAATAAATAATTTATTATTAAACCATACTATGAAGAAAATATAACACAGGGGGCCAGACGCTCCCGATGGCAAAATATAATTATTTTATATATATATATATATATACATATACGGATATAAAGGGGTAACCTTTGTACAGTGTAAGGATTACTTGAAGAGCTAGTGGGGAAGTTTAAATTATACATTAGGGGTGCTGGGCTCATGATCGAGAGGTAGTTGGTTGGAATCCCCTTTATACCCCGACCATGCTAAGATCTCTGGGCAAGGTCTTAACCACAAGTGTGCTTCTGTAGTATAAACAGGTACCAGTAAAAATACTGGAAATGTAACCTGCGATGGACTAGTGTCCCATCCAAGTTGCTTCACGCTACAGGAACAGGAATAAGCTCCAGCCCTGATGAGCCACAAGGCTCAGGTGTAAAAAGCAACTGTCTTTGGACTGTGGGAGGAAACCGGAGTATGCAAAGGAAACCCATGCAAGCAAGCAGAGAACATGCAAACTCCACACAGAAACACCCTCTGCTCTAATCTAGAACCTCCTTGCTGTGAGGTGGACATGGTAACCATTATGCCACCCTTAATATTAATTTATATATCTTATTTTTTTTTACTGTCATTAGTTAACATTTTTATTGTAACTTGCTCTACGTTTTTCATAATTTTTTTCATCTTGCACCTTTTTATTGATTTTTTTAGCAACACTGACTGGAGTTGCACTAAATTTCATTGTATAATTGTGCAATGACAAAGGCATCCCCTCCTTTTCTAATTTATAGGTTTTTGTTCACCCAGGTTATTTGACTCAACGGTTATTCCCTGATGTACTGAACTAGCATGAGGATGTGTTTTGAGACAAATGCAGTAAACATCATAAAAATAAGTGCTTTAAAACTCGACCATATATTCCTGATATGAAAATGCACTAACTCATGTGTGAATTATTACAATATTTCAGTAACTCATGCATGATATGACCTGAAGTTGATCAAGCTGAGGTTTACATTACTAAACTATTACATGAAACTAATACGAATGCATTTTTAGAACCTACAGAAGTTTCACGAAAACCTATTTTCATGCCCTCATACTAACAAATAAAACCCAATCAATTACATTCAAAGTGCAAAACCGCCATATTGCATGGCATCAATACAGGTTTCAGAAATAGTCAATTTACATTTTCTCCTGGTGTGCCTGCTTTTCTCTCTGACACAGAATTTCGGGAACCCATTATTAGGGTTTCGGGCAAACCCTGCCTACGGCAAATCATGTAAACAAATATAAATAAATAAAACAACTAAATATCTCCTTATAAACACATTACATATAGAATCTGGGACCCTGATGCTAATAGGGTCCCATTGTAATAAGATAACTGCCATCCAGAAAACCTAGTCTTTGTTATCTTCTGTTTTACTTTGACACGATTTTTTTAGGCTTTTTTGTTTTTAAAGACTAGATTTTCTGTATATGTGTTGCCTTGTAATTATTTTTTAATCGAAAACATTGTATAAAATTTCATACAACTACTTTATAATGAAAATAGAAACCATGGAATTAGGAATAACAGGGTAAGACAACAGATTTACAACTCTGGTGTCTTTTGTAATTAACAATAATCTTTTTTTAAATTCAGCTAAGGTTATAGTGACTTTAGTAAAACATGCTACATGGCCCCTTCTTTCAACCTTTACATTAGTATCCAATTTATTTGATGGTATTCGGATTTTTTTAATCCTTAAAAAACAACAACAATAAAAAAAAAATGTCTCCGACTGTAACACACCACACATCTGGGTTTTCTGTTTAATAACACAGCTGTACCTGAAGCTGTGCTAGTTTGACACATTGAATCAATTGCTAAGCTAGCTATAGCACCGGAAATCACCGATAAAAACCGACCATATTAGCAATAAAGCAGTCTTACCGAATGAGACAACACATCCTGAGAACACAATGGTTACATTTTTGATAACTGAGTCAACAGATTATAATGAAATGACATAGAAAACAGACAGAATAACCAGAATAGCGTAGTAACTAGCGGTTAATTATTATGCGCCGTCGCGGATGGATGACGTTTTACGGAAGCCGGGATGACCAGAAATCTTAAATCCAAAAGTCAGCTCACTGCTCGGTTACAACTCAGACGAGTTTGTGTGTACGAAGGCACACTCTTAAGGAAAGAAACACTGAGCACCAGACCTGACACTACGGTGAGGTCACATTTTGGCGTTGTTTGTTTATTTTTAAGTGTCCCAGGAATAATTTAAATACTTTTTTTTGTAGTTTGTTCATTTGGCGTTTCGGAAAAACTGCACCATTACAAGAAGCTGAGTTTTAGCTAGCAAAGAGGTCACAAATGCTAAAGTATTAAGATGAGTTTATTTATTTATTGTTTTGTTGCATTTGGGAGCAAAGTAAGATTACTGTGAAATGTTAAATGTGGTGAAATGGAAATTTAAGTGTTCTGTATAATATAACATTATTATTATTATTATAATAAATATGATTACAGCTGTATTATTTATCTTTTAAATGATGTGAAGGCAGTATAGATCATGACCAATAATCACTGTTATATTTGTTATTGTTATTATAAAGTTATTGTAATTATGACCCTAATTTTCTCCTCAGTTGAATTCAGTATGATATAAATGATAAGTGCCTATTATTTATTATTATTATAATAAAAAAAAAAAAATCAATATCTGCAATACTGGGCAAAAATCTTAGACACGTTTATTTTAGGTCAAACTATGTAATAGATTTGTATTTTATGATATTGACATGGTACCAAAAAAAATGATATTCCCAGTTTAAATTTAAATTGCAAATTAGCATTCTTGCACAAAATTAAATGTTCAGAAATGTTTGTGTATCCATAAAGAATGCAGCCTATTATGTAAGAGACGTACCACTGTTTAAACAAATAAAAATAAATAAATAAACAGGAAAAAAAGCACAATTACCAAAGGCTGCTGGGTTTTGCTGCAAAAATTAGAAGCAAGCGTGTCAGTGAAATCCTCCAGAAGAACTGTAGCTGTTACTGCGTCAAGCCTCACCAGATCATAAAGTAGATGTTCAGAATATGATTGTGATTTAAGAATTAAAACGTGCTGCGCTTGTATAAAGGGTGATGAATATTTGTACACTGAAAGGGATGTAAAAAAAAAGCGTGAGAATGTCTGCTTCAAGGCTCAGTGAGAAAAATGTGGGCTTGTGGAATGTTTGAATAGCAAAGCTCTCTCGCATGCATGCACATGACTGAAGTTTTGAGCCTTTAAGAATTAAATACTACCTTTAAAACCATGTTATAGTTCTGGGGAAAATGATGTCGTGGTTTTGTTGAGAAGGTTCTTACAGCGTGTTTAGTAACTGATGATGACCGTTTTATCTTCAGGACAATGGCGCAGACGGCGGATTCCATCTTGCACAGCGGTTATTTCCACCCCACTCTCAGATACTGGCAGACGTGTGCATCAGACCTCACATCTGACAATCTTATCTACCCCATCTTTATAACGTAAAAGCATTCCTGCTGCTTCTGTATATATTAAAACTAATATGTTGTTATGTAACAAAGATTGTCGTGTTGATTATACTTTGGGCTGCATCACGGCACCTCATTAATGATTTTTTTTTTATTTTTATATAATGCCATGCTGCTTATCAGTCACATTTAACAATATTTGTGCTAAATTAGTGTTGTGTCTTTATACAGAGATAGTCCTGATGCAGTGGAACCTATTGCAAGCCTGCCAGGCCAAGCAAGGTAACGTTCCTCATCACTAAAATTACTTCTAATTCCCTCACATTGTTCCTATTTTTCATGTTAGCATAACTTCATATCAGGGTTTGAAAAAACATTTCGGCATATGTTTAATGCTAAATATTGAAATTGTAGTGTAGGTTAAGGTTGAGTATTAGTCCAGGCTGGAGAGTGTAGATAAGCTGTGTGCTGGGTGGATCCCATGCTAGCCCTTCTGAAACCAAGATAAAAACATATAGAGATTCTTTTTGTTCTTTGTTTTAAAGAAAACACCCCACCCTGTTTATTACATCCACTTCCCAACAGTCGAAACAAATTCCACTAAAGAAATCTCATGGTAGTATGCAGTATAAGACATGTGACTCTCTGTCTATCCAATGGAAGCTGTTCTGTCAAAATCCAAAACAAATTAAAAGTCATAAACAGACATTACATGACTTTTTGAGCCAAAAAAATTATGTAACAATGGGATAAAAGGAAGCAAAAAAAACCCTTATTTCCAGAAAGGGAACATGATTCAAATTAAATTAAAAAAAGAAAGTAATGTTTTCAGTAAAGCTTTAAGAAAAGTTGACAATAATTTTCTGCCAGATTTACACACATTTTGTAGATGCTCATTTCCTTTGTACAGCTGTGCGAATGTTAAAGTGGAGCTATTGTAGCATTTCAAGCTCACTCCTGACACTGTTTATTTTCAGTGACGCCCAGAAAATTTCATAAAAGGTCATGTGTGCAGGCAGCTAAGATGAAATGAACAATGAGGGAAAAAACTGAAGTGAAAGATTTTGTTACTCACTTCTATAACAATTAGCTTATAACGCCAATAATCACGTCTATAACGCCATTAATAATAATAATAATAATAATAACAATAAGAGCTTGGAGAGCGCAAACCAAGCCCAACAATCCCCGGTATGAACCAAAATGTCAAAAAATCATCCAATCTCACAATATTAAAGACCCCTTTAAAAAATACCTGGTTCCAGAATTTGATCCGGATCATCTCCAAAATGGAACGAAGTCTTTTTTTGTCCAATGCCCCGCCTCTGGTAGAAATTTAAGTAAAAAAAATCTGTACCTAACATACAAACCAAGGGTATCATCATCACCTCCTTGGTGGAGATAATAGCAGCAAAGGCTGACTCACACGTAAGTGGTCTTGTCCGAAAGTACAAGCGAATTTTATTTCGAAGGGAATTGAATAAATTCGAACTGGAATTCGCATATTTTCAGAAGTAGGCTAAAGGCTTTTAAAGGCTTTGGTGAAAAATTTTGGACCTGCGCATAAATGTGTTTTTTTTTTTTCAAGGATTATAATTAATAGATATTATTATTATTATTAGATAGTCGAAGGTTTTTGAAGAGACTAATTTCGAACACGATCGGCCGAAACCAACCAAAAACACGTTGCACTATTTTGCGGCTATATTGCTTACGTGTGAGTCAGCCTTAAATCCTCCATTAACTGAAGATGGCCAGCAGGGGCGCTAGACCTGTTGTGGCTTCACCTTTACGAGACAAGATGTTATGTTATGTGTTTTTTACAGTCACTGATGAGACTCACTGAATGTATTTTTTTAATAAATATATTTCTTTCTCCACTGAATCAAATTCAGTGTTCAAGAGCAGAGAAGAAATAAAATAACGAAGTGTTCTGATTTGTAGTAATAACCCTGTATTACATGTCATTGCTTGCAGATATGGGATTAATAAATTAGAAGGTATGCTGCGTCCACTCGTGGAAAAGGGCTTGAAATGTATCCTGATTTTTGGAGTTCCTGCCAAAATCGCAAAGGTGCGCGAAGGACCAGCTTATACTTTAAAGTACCTCTAGGATTGTATCAGATTTATAAAGATTGTGATGTAATGTTTTTCCTTCAGGATGAGCGAGGCTCTGGGGCTGACACCGATGACACTCCTGCTGTTCAAGCTGTGAAGAAACTGCGAGCTCTGTTCCCTGATCTGGTGCTGGCCTGTGATGTGTGTCTCTGTCCTTACACGTCACACGGTCACTGTGGTCAGCATGCTTTTCTTCACTGATGGACTGTCGCTGTGTGGCGACTGGAAAAGATCTGACTCTCTCTCTCTCTTTCTCTTTAAAGGGATCCTGCGCGAAGATGGCACCCTGGATAACGCAGCGAGTTGTATTAGACTGGCCGAGGTGGCGTTGGCGTACGCACGTGCTGGTTCGTTTTAAAACTCGGAGCTGTTATACCTGAAACTCTTCTACTATTATCATCTACATCTACTATATCTGTATCCCTCTGTTTGTCTAGGTTGCCATATTATCGCTCCGTCGGACATGATGGATGGGCGGATTGGAGCCATTAAGCAGGCACTTATATCCAACGATCTCGGCAACAAGGTGGCTTTCAGAGATCTTATTCCCAGATCCACTCTTCCATTCACTTTGAGTCTAAATGTTACCGTTATGTCTTAAAATATTAAAAATGAGACTAAGAATGAAGCAATACTCATAATATATAAGGATGTAGGAGGTTGTACTGTACCTGGCTGATATCATATTGATATTGTTATTTTAAAATATCAGGGAAAGCTTAAATGAATAAATAAATAAATAATTTAATATACAAAATAAAGTAGTTTTATAAAAAGAATAATAAAATAATGCTTTTTTTCCCCTCTTAATGTTAAATATTTAGATTTATATAGATATTTTATTATTTACTATCTTTAAATATTATATATTACTATTATTTATAATATTTTATTACACAATATTTAATTAATTAATTACTTTAAAAATACAAACATTGAAATTTATTGCTGAGATTAAAGCAGGGGTTGGTATCGAAAGCTAGCAAAATTTGAAGGTAGCATCTCTTCAGGGCTCAGTCTATACCCTCCCCTGCCCTCGGAGGCCCTCCCTAAGCCACGCCCCCTCCACAGGCACAAGCTCTGACTGCAGGTTCATGCACGGTAAGGTCATGCATGAGCAGTGAGACACGGGAGCACTTGATTATATATATTGCTATCTCCCAGCAGGCCGCGAGGCAGTGATTCATTGTTGTCGGGGTGTAAAGGCCATTTTAACCGATCCATCATTGGTGATCTGATATTTCTGTCACGTCGCCCTCCCCTAGGATAAAGAAATGTAAAAGAGAATAAACCTCTTCAATAAAGAATGAAAAGAATCAAGATGAAGCTTAATAACTTATTAAAGACAATGATTAATAAATCAGTTTTAGAATCCACACTTAGTTGTCTGTATTCAAGTTGCATGCAGCACAGTAGGAGCAGAGGATGTGAGTTTAAAATGGCTGATGGAATCCCTTTTCCTCCTCAGGTTTCAGTGCTGAGTTACAGTGCCAAGTTTGCTTCCTGTTACTACGGGCCTTTCAGGTATCTCCCATGTTCTACAGCTTATTTTACATTCTCATTTCAAACGTCTTTCTTCTTACGTATTTATTTATTTATTTTAGAACAAATAGGCTAGCATCAACTGTAACTGTAAAGAAAACGGTTTATTAAATCACTGTTCAATTATAATATTATTAAGTATTAGATGTGTGTGGAGATTGGATGTTATGCTCCTCGTGCTTGCGTGGGTTTCCTCTGGGTACTCCGGTTTCCTCCCACAGTTCAAAGACATGCATATTAGGCTAATTGGCTGTTCCAAATTGCCCCTAGGTGTGAGTTGGAGTCCATAATACCTAGCTGGGTAGCGTTATGCTAGCAAACTAGCTTGACAGACACAAGGAAGTTTAGGAAAAATGTCTTTAAGTGTTTCGGTTTCCTCCGACAGTGCAAACACATGCACGTTAGGCTAATCGGTTGTTTCAAGTTGCCCCCTGGGTGTGAGTGTGACTGAATAGTTGCGTGTATGTGTTAGCTCTGCAATGGTCTGGTGAGCTGTTCAGGGTGTACCATGCCTTCGCTCAGTGTTGGCTGAGATAGACGCCAGCCTACCTGAAACCCTAATACAATTAAGAGGTTCAGCTGTTGAGTGAGATGACGATGATGATGATGATTCTTGTAAAATGCACTTGTTTGTTTTATTGTGAGAATAAAACTTTGCATTGTCAATCATAGCTGATCAAAAGAAAATCTGAATCGGCAGGTCACACTTAGATAGAGATTTAAATCAGGCAGGAAAATTCATTCATATTTCTTTGGGACGCCATTTTGTAGAATTTTAAGGAATTCAGAATCAGTAACTGTGACAAACCGAAAGTTTGATTCAGACGTTGTCCTCTCAGGATAATGTCTATTGTATATTAACCCCAAGATAGGGAACCAATCAAATCGTGCCGTTTTAGTGTGACATATACGCTAATATACTGTTATTTGATAATAGTTATAGCAAAGGCAGAGAGCTACAAACAACAGAGTAACTGTCAGTCATTTTGGATTCAGATGTTGATTGGCTCACCTGCTGTGTTCATTCATTAAAGCAGAAGACTGGTCTTTTGAATGTTTTGGCACTCCCCTGTAAAATATATGAAGTTTGGCAGGTTTGAAACGCTTAAACAAATATTTATTTTGTTGGTAAATCCCTCATACACGCCCATCTTGAAGTTTCTTTTCTTCTTCGCATGAATATGGTTTATTTAGCAATCAAATATTCTTCTTACAGAGACGCTGCTCAGTCTAAGCCAGCTTTCGGAGATAGGCGGTGCTATCAGCTGCCCCCTGGTGCCCGAGGACTTGCACTGCGAGCTTGTGTATGAAAATAATCTGATAAAAATAAAATATCTCTGAAACAGTTTGTGATTAACTCATATACAACCTTCATTCATGATCCTTTAGGACCGAGATGTAAAAGAGGGAGCCGATATGCTGATGGTAAAACCAGGATTGCCTTATCTTGATATTCTGAGGGAGGTGAAGGATAAGGTGGGTATTTACGGCAAACAATAATCACATGCATGGAAAATATAGATCATTTTTCAGCTGAAGTAGTTTTCAGAGGATCGCAGGTGTCCCAACTTGGGCTGTTTTATTTTAATATCGAGCTTAAATTGAATTCTGGAAGTTGTGTTATAAAGTGATTAAAGGAGTACTCTGTTTTTTGTTTTTTGTTTTTTATTCAACCTGGAGCTATTGAATCTGTAACGTAGGTGTTGATTACCACAGCTAAGAATTTCAACGTCATTACAATCTCACTTGCAGTAGAGACCGAAGGGCATTTGTTGAAATTAATAAATAACAATTATTCTCTGAAGATGAGGTGGATATTGCTGAATAGTTCTGGACTAATATCTGAACTGTTCAGAGATATCCACTGAGCCTGAGGTGAATAATGGTTTTAGTATATACTACACAGTAACATCAGAAAAATAACAATACAACAAACATTTTCATGGTTATTTTTATATTTTAATTTGAATTTAATTCAATCGTTATCCCAAATTTCTGAGTTGAATAATTGACAGCTATTCCACGACTTCTGGTCAAATATGAACTCGTAGCCTTATGATGTGATAGCCAAGCGGGTATCTGATTAGAGAAAGTGGAATAAGTGTTTATCTTATGTAAGAAATATATCAATATTATTCCTGAAAATGTAAAAAATCTGTTCTTACTATCAAATACTTTAAGGAAGACCCAGTTAGCACGGACAGCTAGCTGCACTTCCGGTATTTACATACTGCTTTTGATAGTCTCTTCCCAGATCAGCAACATCAAGCAACGCCGACGTACGGTTTTATTTGGTTAGGGAAAGAAATTAGCATGTATATTTTAGAGGCACACCTCCAGGGCATATGTTTCTATCTATTTATTTTGCGGTCCTTTGGTCCAGCACCCGACACACCCACTGGCGGTGTACAACGTTTCCGGGGAGTTTGCGATGCTATGGCATGGAGCGCAGGCCGGAGCCTTTGACCTGCGTACAGCTGTCCTGGAAGCCATGACCGCCTTCCGCCGCGCAGGTGAGACTGAAAGACGCCAGGAACTACATTCTTTCCGTGAGATAGACTGAACATAGAGCTAATACATTTGTAATAAACTGTATTTGGTGAACTTCCTCCATGACCACAGAGTACCACTTCCACTTCCTTTTTTTTTTTTAAACCCGTGTTTCAGTTTCATGCTGCCAAGAACACCATCTCACACTACACTTGCTATGAAATCCTGTGTACAATGGTAGAATACCCAAAATTTAGCTTTAAGATTTAGCCGATCCAAGTGTTACATGTATAGTTCTTGATTCTGATTGGTCAGAAAGTTGCAAGCCAATTCAATACTTGATATTAGTACACTTATTTTAATATTATTGTTTCTATAGCAACAGCTTACATATAAACACGTATGCAGGATTAAACACTGTACAAGGAGATGTTTATTAATTAATTAATTAATTTGTTTGGAATTCTCGAGTGTCAGTGAAGGTGGCGTAGTGGTTAGCGCAGCCGCCTCACAGCAAGAAGGTCCTGGGTTCGAGTCCAGGGCTCAGCAAGGGCGTTTCTCCTAAGACATACACGTTAGGCTAATTGTCTGTTCCAGATTGCCCTTAGGTGTAAGTGTGTGCAAATGGTTTTGTACACAGAGGCTCAGTGCTTGCTTTGCCCTATTTCCGTCACTGTTGTGTGGGTTTCCTCTGGGTATGCCAGTTTCCTCCTAAACTCAAAGACACGGACATTAAGTCAACTGGCTTTTCTAAATTGCCCCTACTTGTGTATGTGAGTATGAATAGTTGTTTGTGTAGGTATATGGCTCTACCCACATGTCCCCTGCTAACTCCCCAACTCCCCTTTGTTCAATGCTTTTTATAAGTACTTTTATGCAAGTAAAGAAATTAAATTGAGCTATTGGTTGCAGTACCCGTCACTCAGCATGGAAAAATTACAAACTGTGGGAAGGCTGATGTGTCATTATGCTGTTCCTTACTGTCTAGGGTAAATTTAATAACATGATGATGACAGTATGGAAAATAGTCGAATGTATTTTTAAAAAGAAATTGACTTCTTGTTTTTCTTTCCAGGAGCAGACATCATCATAACTTACTACACTCCTGAGCTGCTCACCTGGCTTAAAGAGTGACATGTCGGCCCTCTCTTATGGATCACCTCTGATTTATTCCAAAGGGCTATCAAAATGATGAGAAATAGAATATAATTTTTTTTTACATACTAGTATTTGGGAGTGAAAAGTACAATGTGAATCCTGTGTATTGTTATTGAGTTTTGTCGATCAAAATAATAAATGTAACAGAAACCGAACACATTCTCCATCAAAGTGATGACATATTTTTTATTATTTTGCTGATTTCTTTCCTTTTTATAAGTCTGAGCTTTTTAAAAATCTGCATATTGTCACTGTGAAATAGAATATACATATAGCATTTTCAACATATGGCCACCTACATTGGTGGCGTTGTGGTTAGTGTGACCGCCTCACTGCAAGAAGGTCCTGAGTTTGCATGTTCTCCCTGTGCTTGAGTGAGTTTCCTCCAGGTACTTCGGTTTCCTTCCACAGTCAAACACATGCACATTAGGATATTTGGCAAGATCATTCCTCTGGTTACGTGTTTTTATTATTGTTATTGTAAACAGATACAGAACCAAAACAAGATGTAAAACATCTGAATAAGGGATAGTGAGCTGGACTGAATTCAGCAGCCAAAATGAACTGATAATGGAAGATAAAACACATCAGCTGTACTAGTGAATGGGTACCTTTAATGAGGTCTGTTCGATGAATCGTCCATACATTAGACCAGCCTGAATATCACATTAACACGTTTCATTGTTCGATTGGTTGGTCTGGAATTGGCGGAGTAAACAGTTATTACACATTAGTAGTACAGTAACCGGCGTTTGACAGGTAAGACAGCAAACTTAATTACAGTCTACTCTAAGTTAGCAGTAGATATATATCTTAAATATGGTTATTATTTTATTACCTTAAAACCGAATTACTTAGCATAACTATGTAGCTCGCGAGCGTGTTAGCTGTGTTTTTAGCATGTAGCTATGCATAAAATGAGAAAATGTGGCTCTAATTAGGAGGAACAGGCCGTTTGTATAGGTGTTGTAGACTTAAAATGTACTTATATCTAGATGTTTTATGTACGTTTTAATTTGTATACAGGGTGCTGTTTTAGCTGGCTTGGTCGTGTCGCTAGCTAATGGGGAACAGTAGCATTAAATATATGCGCGTATTTATGGCGTATTACGGTAACCAATGGGCGCTTGTGAAGAAAAAACTTCTGTCAAACGACTCGATCAATGAATCAAACACTGACGGGCTCAGACTCGACATGTCTATGAACGAATTGATTTTTAAAGTCAGTAGGAAGCTAGCTAGCATGAAGACGAATGAAGAGAAACTCCCATATTCTTCAACAATATGAAAACATCTATAATTTTAAGAAGAAAATCAAAACATGCAAAAGACGTTCTAATTTTTCTTACATTTAAAGGCTATTTCAGGGAAAAAACCGTTATTCTCGTTTACACAGTGCCGGTTTATGTGATGACGTTTTAAACGCGTCGTGAATGACCTGTAATTTCGACCCCTACGTAGGGAACCTGGGAGTTATGAATACCCAATGAAGGGAGTAGGGCGTAGTGAGGATCACTTCAAAATGAAGCACGGCCACACACTCGTTTTATTTCTTCGTACCGTAAAACTCTGTAAATTTGCGCATTTGAGTTTTTAACCGCCGTGGCTTTAGCTTGTTGCTAGCAAGCGGTAACTTATCGTTTTAATGTAAATGAAGCAGACAACAAACAATTTGTAGTCTACAGTATATACAATACAACTAGTTTTAACAAGTTAGCTAGTTAACTGTTCCACCATAAAAAAGAAAATAGCTTAAATGTCTATTATAAACAGTGAAACGTTGGTGCTGTGACCTGTTAAGGATCTTCAGCAGTGCTGTCATGGTAATAAAAACATTCTGCGATCCTGATTGGATGATCTGTGGTTCCAGCATTGGTGGATTTATACAAAAACTTGACACAACTGTAATATTTCAACAGCTGCATGGTGCATGTATTGGGAGACTTGATATCTTATTTTGACTAAGTTTAATTATAAGCTAATCATCTAAAATAATAATAATAATAAAAGTTATAGATTGTTGGATATGTCACAAGCCATGACGTCATCAGCCTAGGGAGAGGTTAACTTGCTGAATAAATCTTGTTAAAGGTATCTTTGTGTGGTGTCTGGTTTTAAAATGGAAGTCTAATGTTTACTGATAAGTCTAGACCACATGTGTCATACTTAAGGCCCACAGGCCAAACCTGGCCCACCGACTAATTTAATGTGGCCCGCAAGAGCGTTCAGAGAATATGATTATCGTACATTCTTTGCATCAGCCATTAACACGAAACGTCATTCATCTTCCATCCACTAGGTGGCGACAACCTATTTCAAGTAACCTGCTAGTCATTCATAGCTGAAGAAAGATTGCAAGCTAGCTTGTTGCTGTCGAGCATTGTCAAGAATTTATCAGTCATTTTACTGTGCAGATTTCATGGATGCCCCTTTTTTGAACGACACTTGATGATTTAGAAATTTAGTGATGTGGCGCTCAGGGAAAATGTTTGACACTCCTGGTCTAGAAAAGATACCGTCTGTCATTGCAATATTATTAGTGTTGTTGTTATTATTATTATTATTATTATTATTATTATAAATACAAATGTACCACAGTTGTATAGACAGCACAGTACCTTTTATTAAATCCTAATGGATCACAATGAACCGTGACATGCCGCTGTTTCAGGATGTCAAGATGGCGAGTGTTCCTGACCTGCCGGACAGCCTGGTTCTGGAGATCTTCCTGCGTCTCCCCCATGCAGCAGTGCTGAATGCCGGCCTGACGTGTCTCCAGTGGTTCGCAGTGTCTAGAGACGAGTTCCTGTGGAGGGAGCTGTTCTATAGCTACTACCGTATCCCACGCTCCGTTCCTCGCCACCCAGGTACTGTAACCAGGCAGAATATATCAAAGGGGCATTCAGGCATATTGTGTCCTTTATTTGGGGTCCTTATTAGTGATGAAAGATTTGAATACTCGATTCTGTTTGGTCAAAAATAGTATTCATCGGTCTGTTGTTTCTGTATAGCCAAACCATTAACAGAAGCAATAAATATGATTGATTGATTTATATTATACAAATAATGTTATATAAGTAGCTGTGGATTAAGTGGGATAATATACAGTGAATTAAATGAACCCAATCAGGGCAGGTGATGCAAGACACAGGGTTCTGGGTTTCTTTTGCGATAATGACCAGCCTGCTGTACATGATCTTTTACTCAGGTTGATTACTGGAATTGTCCATCAGTAACAATAGTATAAAATGTATTTGTGCTCGGTAGCGGCCGTGTCGTGGTACAGAGAGTTTAAGCGGCTCTATGACTGCATTCCCTGTGTGGAGGTACAGACTCTGAGGGAGCACCATGACCAGGTCCTGCACTTGGCCTTCTCTCACAGCGGACATCGCTTCTCCTCCTGCTCCAAAGACTGCACTGTCAAGGTGAGATTGAGCTTCTGCTACTGAAAATTCACCAGCTGATAGAAAAGGAATTAGACGTCATTAAATTGGGTGCTTGTCTTTTAATTACATTTAATTTTATTATTATTGTTTATCATTAAAATGTATTACATTTGTACTGAAAATGGGTACGTTAGCATGTGATCTTATGAATGCTACTCCTTTTTAGACTGATATGCTCAGTATATAGTTTGTAATAATATAATATTGTTTTAAATGAGTTGAAAGTGCTTTGCTTAGTAATAATTAAAAATAATACGGAACAAATATTTCTTGACGTTTTAAAAACTAGAAACACTTTAAGAGTGCAAACCTCCGCCGAGTCGGAAAAAATTACAATGTACACAGCACCCCTTTCTGGGACTGCTGTAATATTACACTTTCAAAAAAATATCATCCTATCTCACAATGTTAAGAATTCTTTCAAAAATTCCTGGATGCATAATTTGATACAGATACTTCTGGAGTCTATCTTGGGGCATACTCCACCCCTCAGAAATAATGAATCGAAATCTGTTCATAACTTTCTGCATAAAGTTGCTTGAAAAAAAAAAATCTAAGCCGAAAAACATACATACATAACCTCGGAGACGGCGGTAAATATAATAAACTGTCCTAATGGCTAACAGGGGACTAATATTTGTACCCTTGCTGTGTTAGCTTTGGGACACTGAGTGTCCAGATGGCACCATCTCTCTGGTGCACAGCACCAGTATGCGGCAGTTTAACTGGGGCTACACCCAGTTCTCCCAGTTCAACAGCGATGACACTCTGCTGCTGGTGTCAGGGGTTTACCTGGGACCACACCACTCGTCTTCTGGAGAGATCGCGGTCATCAGCTTAGGTGAGAAGCACTCGACGCTCAGTACACTCTTTACACTAATTCTAGCTAACTATTACTGATACTGATAATCTTTGACACCCTGTGAAGTATTAAACTCTGGAAGGAAATCCTTTTATTTGTATCTGTGTGTATATTCAACCTAAGCTTATTTGTGGATCCGTAGAGAACTACACGCTGCTCTCGCGAGTGAGGAACAAACCCTATGATGTTTTTGGCTGCTGGCTAAACGAGACTCATTTGATTTCTGGCAACCTGCACTGGATCGGCAACATGACCTCCTGCACCGTGCTTTGGCTCAACAAAGCGTTTCAGGTCTGACCTTCAAACCCTGTACTGTATGGGTACTTTCAAGTACAGTATCAAAAACCAAACCAAAGTTACTGAAGAAAATAAAGTTGTGGTGCTGACTTCAATAAACAGATTTCATATCCAGGCTATTACATGTCTGAGGGAAAAAAATCTGTCTGTTCGTCTGTCTGTCTGTTTGTCTGGACGCTTGTCTGTCTGTCTGTCAGTCGGACTTAACAGACAGACAAGCAGACAAACGTACAGATATTTGTCTGCCTTTCTGTTTCTTTGCTTGTCTCTCTGTTCGTTTATCTGTTTGTCGGTCTGTCCGTTTGTTTGTCTGGATGCTTGTCTGTCCATCAATCAGACTTAACAGACAGACAAGCAGACAAACGCACAGGTGTTTGTCTGCCTGTCTGATCCTTTGTTTGTCTCTCTGTTCGTTTATCTGTCTGTTCATTACTCTGTTTGTCTGACTGTCTGCTTGGCTTTCTGTCTGTTTGTTTGTCTGCTTGTCTGTTCGTTTGTCTACTTTTTCAATGCTTATCTGTTTACTTGTCTGTTCTTTTGCTTGTCTGTTGGGGTTTTTTTTTTTGTCTGCTTGTCTGTCTCTCTTCATCTGTCTGCTTGTGTGTCTATTTATCTGCTTGTCTGTCTCTGTTCTTTAGTCTGCATATCTGTCTGTCTGTTCTTTTGTCTGCTTATCTGTCTGCTTGTCTGTCTGTCTGTATTATTATTATTATTATTATTATTATTATGAATGGTGGATTAAATATGAATTTATTATTAAAGTACTGTTTGTTCTCTGTCTCTCCAGGACATCGAGTCTGAAAACGTCAACGTGGTGAAACGCCTCTTTAAGATCCAGAACGTCAACGCCAGCACCATTCGCACGGTGATGGTGGCCCACTGCCGACGACACGACACACCCGACCTGCTGCTCGACTACGAGGCGCAATCTCAGGCCCAAGCCCAGCGACAGCACAAAGGAGAATCTCAGCACCACCAGCCACTGTTTTTCAACCTGGGAGCCTCGGACAGTGAGGAAGATGACGACGAGAGAGACGAAGAGAGCGAAGAGCACGCTGAATCGAGGCACTCTGTTCGTCTGCCCCATCTCAGCGCGTCCAGAATGGAGCACGTCAGACATGTGGGTTTTGAGTTTTTCTGTCACGTCATTATCGACTTCTCACAGGAGTAATAGTGAGGGTGATATTTATATATATTTGGTGTAAGACACCTTTCGAATCCTTGCTGCTTAATTACCTTCTTTTGTTAAGGTTTGTGTTATTTATTTCTTTTTCCTCAGGGTTTTCAGAGTGGAAGTTCTCACGAGCGTGAACTGGAGGCAAGAGTGGCTCTGCTCATGGGCAGCAATCGTACCAAAGCACCCGATCCCAGCCTGGTAGCACCTTCTGCCCCTGGGGAGGGAGAGGACAAGACCTATTTACTGTTTACCACAGGCAGCCTTACCTACTCACCTCACCAGATAGGTACATGTGTGCATGTGCGCACGTCTGTGTTTACAAGAAAGAAAAGACCGGCCTGTGTGTGTGTGGTGTGTGTGCATGTGTACAAGAAAGAAAATACCTGTGCATACGTGTGTGTGTTTGTATATATGTGTATGTGTGCACGCGCATGTGTGAGTGTGTGCATGTGTACAAGAAGGAAAAGACCTGCACGTACGTGTGTGTATGTGTGTGCGCATGTATGCGAACGTGTGTGAGTGTGTGGCCATATGTACAAGAAAGAAAAGACCTGCGCATACGTGTATGTGTGTGTGTGTATGTGTATGTGTGTGCCATGTATGCGAACGTGTGTGAGTGTGTGGCATGTGTACAAAAAAGAAAATACCTTTTTTCTTTCAGGTATTAAACGGATCATGCCTGATCAGATGACCACGTGTGGACCCGTACTAGGGGAGGAGCGTAGCGCTGAGGAATTTTTTGACTCCCTAGATCATGTGATCGATATTCACGGTCACATTATTGGCATGGGCTTGTCACCTGACCACAGGTAGGTGCTGATGCCACAAAGTGTTTGATGATGTTATTTTTTTTGCAAGATGAATGTGAACGATATATTTTAAAATAACCCCACCTTTTCTGGTCAAGAGTTTATGTCATGACACAGTATGGCCACTAGGGTGCGTCACGAGCATCTTGAACACAACAGACAGACCTTTTAACCTGGAAGCAAATCCTCAGGGTCTTGGAACCTAATGTAAACACAATTATAATAGACGTGTATGTGAACATGTTGTGAACGTGTTGTGTTTTTAACAGGTACCTGTACGTGAACAGCCGTGCATGGCCGGCAGGCTGCGTGATTTCAGACCCCATGTCTCCTCCGCCCATAGCTGAAGAGATTGACATGCATGTGATCGACCTGAAGAGCCTGCGAGAAGAGCGGCGCAGCCTCCGTGCGCACCGGGCCTTCACCCCTAACGATGAATGCTTCTTTATTTTCCTCGATGTCAGTCGTGACTTTGTGGCCAGGTAAATGACATGTTAGTGATTTCTTTCCTTCATTTCTGATTCTCATTATAACAAGTTAGGATGCATTATGCACCAGAGGGTATCTG
>JBCNYH010000005.1:16817705-16838347 GCA_039654325.1 Tandanus tandanus
GGGGTTCGGGGTAGGGATTATATATCCCGTCTGGCCTGGGAATGCCTTGGGATCCAACAGGAGGAGCGAGAGAGTGTCGCTGGGGAGAGAGGGATGCCTGGGTTTCTGTTCTAGATCTGTTGCCTTCACGACCCAACCTTGGATATACAGAAGATGGATGCAGGCTGGGGTGTCAAAACATATGGACAGAAGCCTATCGATCAAGGATCTTACCACTTACTAAATTATTTTAAAATCCTGATTGAAATTTAAATCAGTTTATGAACCAGAATTGAATTGAAAGACTTAACAGATGTGCAATTCCCAGTTATTCCACTAGGGGGCCACATAGAGCAACATTTAATGTTCAGCAAGTTGAGCAGCTGACTCCTTCTTTAAGAACTTAAATAATTAACTAATTTATAGATTTTGTTTAAAGTAACATCTAAACATAGATATAATGTAGAGATCTGTTATGGAAGGAGTCTCCAGGACTGTGGCAGGAAACTGGCGTACCTGGAGGAAACCCACGCAAGCAGGGGGAGAACATGCAAACTTCACACAGAAATGCCTGTGACTTGAACCCAGGACTTTCTTGCTGAGAGGCAGCTGTTTTAACCAGTACGTTACTGTGCCGCCGGGTTGAAAACACTATTAAAAATATACAGGACCGAGTATTAGTAATCCAGTTTTGAAGCCAGATGTCGGCCATCTTGGTGAGACCACCTTGCTATAAGACTTCAGTAAGAGTTCGAAACCAAAACAGCTTGAAAACCTGGAAAATTTCCCAGCTCAAAGGCGGTCCACTTCCCTCAGGCCCCGCCTGCTGACCAAGACTCAGTGATCAAGACTCCGCCCAAATCCCATCTCAGTCCCTTTCTTTGTAATCTTGGACGGAATTGGTGCATTTCTGACATCATGATCTCATATGTAGCTCTGTCTTTTTCCAAATATTAACCTGATGTAATCCCTTTCCTAATCTGCAGTGGTGCTGAAGACAAGCACGGCTACATCTGGGATCGACATTACAACATCTGTCTGGCTCGCCTACAGCACGATGACGTGGTGAATTCCGTAGCCTTCAGCCCCACCGATCAGGAGCTCCTGCTGTCCGCCAGCGATGACTCCACCATCAAAGTGTGGCGATCTCCGCGCATGGTGCGTCTGGCGCGGCGCCCGACTCGAGCCCGTGACCTTCTGGCCTCCCTCCGCGCTCGCCGGAATGCTAACGCTAACTTGAATGGAAAAACCTGAACATGTAAGTTACTAGAAGACACGCACGGAGAGCAGGAACATGGTGGGGGATCAACTTTAAAACACTCCAATGTCTGATATCATGAGCGTGTGGTCTCTCTTTAACAAAAAAGGACCAGGCTTGTAATACTGTTACGATTCGGAACGTCGCGGGTATATAACCAGATGGTCTTCATTAAAGGAATGAAGCACTCCAGGCGCACGAACGTACTTTCTGTACATGACGACAGGACCTCATAGCGAAACGGCTCTTGTGCTGCCATTTTTGTTAAGCAAATAATAAAAAAAAAAATTATTTGTCATGTAAAAAAAAAAAAAAAGCAAACGTTAAGAGTGTCATATTTGCTGTGGGTTGGTCAACGTAAGCATGTTGTGTTGGAAACTAGACTTTTAAAAAAAATTATTTTGTTGACTATCACAAAATGGGATCAAATTTGATGGCAAGTTGGTTCAACTTCACAATTATTGGCATCCTGCATGATAACAAGCGTAAGCGTCGGCTCCCGAGTGGCGCATCGACAAGGTACGCGACTATCAACCTGGAGATCGCCAGTTTGAAATCCAGGTTGATGCCGCATCCATGGGAGCTAATTGGCCGAGCTCTCACGGAAGGGAGGGATGGCATACAGAGTTCAAACCCAAACACTGATGCGATGAGGTGATTAAAGTATCGTATTTAAAAGATAAAATGTTAATCAACAGTCAAGTCCTAACCCCCTGGCAGAGGCAACCAGGCTTTCATTCATTAAATCGCTAGCGCCTACCTCATCCGTACACCCTAAACATCTTGCCAACACACCCAACTATTCACACTCCCTCCCACACCAAGGGGCAATTTGGAACAGCCGATTAGCTTAATGTGCATGTCTTTGGAGTGTTGGAAGAAACCGGAGTACCCAGAGGAAACCCACCTCGCCGAGCCCGGGGCTTGAACCCAGGAGCTTCCTGCTGCGAGGCGGACGTGCTAATCATTACGCCACCATGCCACCCATTTCGCAGACAGGATATTTTTATCATTTATTTAAAATAATTTCAATGCTTTAGCAGTTAGGAAACTCATTGTATGTGTAATATTCATGTTTGCGGTCCTGGTAGGTGCCAATAATTCTGGAGCTGACTGGGCGATGATATCGAATAAATCCCTTTATCGCTGTCCTTTTAATTCAAGAGCTTGGTATCCAGTGTACAGTTCGATGGATTTACTTTGCGTAGTACACGTTGATCAGCAGACATTTTAACCTTAAAACAATAAAATTCTTTCAAATATTTTTTTATGCCTGAGATAAGCTTTTAAAAGTTGATGGGTGCTGATGTATCTTGAAGTCGTAACCTTTTGGCAGAGGCAGCCAAGTCCCAGTGAGCACCGTAGTGGTAGTTCTAATGACCATTCAGAATGCCGCCGTGTCATTGTGTACATTTTTGACCTGTAACACGTCCCGCGGTAACATGGATTGAATTTTATGCCCTGGAGTGCTGCTGCTTGTTCTTTCACAGATGTGTGCTTTCTAGAACGGGTAAAAATGTGACATTAAAATGTTTTCCATCACAAGCCATGCAGTGTGTTTGTGCATATTACCTTTATCTTACACTATTAGCCCTTTCTATGGTGTTCATTCACTCGGTCACTCTTTAGCCTGTTAGCCTACACTCGTTAGCCTGTTAGGCTTAATCCTTTTCCGGTTGCGGGGAGGCTGGAGCCTGTCTCAGCCGACACTGGGCGAAGGCGGAGTACACCCTGAACAGCTCACCAGACCAACGCAGGGCAACTTACAGCTAGGAGCAATTTGGAACAGCCAGTTAGCCTACCATGCATGTCTTTGGACTGTGGGAGGAAACCGGATTACCTTGGAGGAAACCTACACAAGCACGGAGAGGACAAACTTGCAAACTTCACACAGAAACACCATCGTCGATCCCGGATCTCAAACCCAGGACCTTCTTGCTGTGAGGTGGATGTACTAACCACTATGCCACCGATGAAGAGCCATCTCTCCTCTTATTACTCAACAGCTACTGACCACTAGGTTAGTTTTTTATATATATTTTTAACTGCTGCTTATGCAACATCAAGGGTGGCATAACACTTGGAGCAAAGTGCTATGTGCCCTCCCTTATGAGCTCACACACCAATGATTGGCTGCTGTCTTTGTGATTGACAGGGAAGAGAGCCTGGCCAATTTTGGGCTCCCTGACATCATCTGGATTGAAACACACACAATGTTTGTTAAGCACAACTAATCCTTTCGTCTACAATTAAGGATAGATTTAAAAAATAAATAAATAAATATTAAGACCTCAAGTTCAAGGTACTTTATTCTTGTGCAAGACAAATGATCAGCTACATGAGGCTAAAATTTTTATGATCAGTATCATTTATTATTATATCTATATATATATATATACACACACACACATTTTATCTGATGATATTGGAATGTACAGGAAAGTAAAAAGAGATTTATAAAACACTACACTATATAATACAACAACAGATCACAAATCACCTCGTTTCAAAGTCGGGTCATTCATCCGTTCTATTCATCAAACAACAAACACAGCAAGACATTTCACACACAGTAGAGACTTCCTTCCAACTACTTTATCATACACACAAGCCTAAATAACAGAAAGTGGCTGATTACACAGCATAAATGAATTCAAATTTTAAGTGTACAGCTATAAAAATATTGAGACTTAACAATCCAAAGGCTGGTGCATATCTCGCCCGACACTGGGTGAACGCGGGGCACACCCTAAACAGCGTCCCAGATCATCGCAGGGCAAACACACACAACCATTCACTCGTACATCCACACCTCAGGGTAATTTGAAACAGCCAGTTAGCCTAATATGCATCTTCGAACTGTCGGAGGAAACTGGAGAATCCCGAGGAAACCCATGCAAGCACGGGAAGAATATGTAATCGTTTACTGTAACTATAAATTTAAGCCCTGAGGTATATATGGTAGATTTTTTTTTTAATCATAGTAGATCTTCTGCTATTTCATAAGCAGTATAGGATTTTGTTGTCAAACATACTGTAGCATTTCTGATTTATTTTTTATATTTCTGATGCTTGATGCGCTAATGTGTTTATACCTGCTTGCATTTTTTAAAGAAGAAACTAGAAAATTATTTGAACAAGTGCTAAGATTCCATTGAGGTTCCACGGAAATCAACAAAAGAAAACAAGTTCCGCTACAAATAACAGTATAATGTTTTACACCCTTGCATGCTACATTTAATTCTTTATTTCATCTGACATAGATGAACATGTTGTACATTACCCTCCTAGCTCCCAGCAGTAGTAGAATATTATCAACTACAAAACTCCAAAAACATTTTTTATAAAATTCATATAATGACTAGCCTGCAATACAATACAAAAAAATGAATCACTGGGATCGTTACCTGGGTCAAAGTATAAAGTGTGCTATATGTGAACTGAAACCGGCAAACAATACACCCCAGATGACTACATTTGTGTTGAATGAGACCGAGTTATGCACTTCTAAAAAAAATTTATAATAAAAAAATAAGCCTCTAAGGAAACATTAAAGGAAAACCCCCACACACCCCTTCATTCGGCACACATCCACACCCACCCCAAGAGATCTACAGCATTAACGGCTTCCAAGAAAAAACATACAAATTAACCACAAACCATTAAACTACATTAATTACAAACAATGAGTTGATTCGGAGATCTCTCCAATGTTCATTGAGACAAAAAAAAAAAAAAAGATAATAAATACATGAAAGTATCACAGGCTTCTGAAAAACAATTGCTTTCTGGCCGATTCCCCAAAAGGAGCGAGCTTGCACAGTTTAACTGAGATCAGTAAAGACGTTCCCTGGAAAGGGATTGCGTTAAAAAGGAAAAACATAATGATGAATGATGGCCCTTAATCAAAAGGGGGAAATTGGGTACATATCTCGGCACCGCTCATCACTTCCATAGACCAAACAATCATACAACATTCACAGAAATCAAAGAACTGTGTCATGCCTTAGGTCTTGTTTAGTCTTACCAGCAACCTAGATCATCATACAATCATACTAACCCTTAAACATCAAATACCACAAAGGTGTATAAAGTAAAACCAATAGTCTCAGTGGTAGCAGTACAGAAGTCAGTCAGCACTACATGACTGATAAGTGAGTGCACGGTTATCTCTCATATGGTATAATTTCCTGTATATTCTTATATTTATATAGTATGCTACAGATCATTTCAATATTTTCCAATAGGAAGCTTGATATAAGCAAGAGTACATCATAGAAGTCCTGAGAGCTTATCAAAACAGAACCAGAGCCAAGACAATGCTAAATAGCACTAAAAATGCTAAAAGGATTTTAGGTTTGAACCTTTGGCCAAATCACTTTTCAGTATAGAGTTCAACGTGCTGGCGTGGGTTTCCTCCACATGCCAAAGACAAGCAGTTCAATCAGCTCCTCTAAATGGCCCATAGGTATAAATGTGGGTTTAAATGGTTGTTTGTCGCCGCGTTAACCCTGTGTTAGATTGACAACCTGCCCATGGTGTACCCCACCCCTTACCCAAACTCAACTGGAATTGGCAGCGTGGATGAATAACTAAATAGCATTTAGTCGCGATTAAATTTCAGAGTAATTTCAGGACAATTTAGCTAGTTTGTGATCAGATAAGTAAGATTATGTAAAATTAATCAAATATATACACTTTTAAGCATGACTTTTTTTTATATATTTTATTCTAGAAACATTTTCCCACCGAACATGCACTTTAATTATGAGAAAAACAGGGGCAGCTGTTCGTAAAAGTTTACTACAGGTTTGGGAAAAATGAATTACATCTCTGCAGCTTAAACAATAGTGCATTCATGCAACACCCAAGCCCGCATTAAACTGAAAGCGCTCGCAAAACATAAAGAAGGTACAAAATACAGCGAGGAAATAAAGCCTGGGGATTTCATAACGTGTCATCATTCCAGATCCTCTTATAGGAAAGAGGCTGGAACCCATCCCAGCTGACTCTAGGCGGGGGTGGAATACACCCTGAACAGCTCACCACACACACACGCACGCACACGACCCTTCACCCTCACGCGAGAGGCAACTTAGAAGTAGCCTAATGTGCATGTCTTTGAACCAGAGTACCAGGAGGAAACCCACACAAGCACCAAGAGGACTCGAACCCAGGACCTTCTTGCTGTGAAGCAGATGTGCTTACCAATACCCTACCGTGCCACCACCACCTCTTGGTAAAAGGCATCTTATCTAATTTCTTTATACATACTGGAAAACAATCATTCACTTTGCTTTTCGCTCTTTGTTTTAAATTGTATTAATTTATTTAAACTGTTGTGCATGCATGCATGTGTGTGTAATATATACACACACACACACACACACACACACACACACACACACACACACACGACAAAGAAGATTGGCAGTGTATACGTGGTGTCAGGAAGCAAGAGGAATATGCTGGACCAATAAAAATTTATCACATTTATATAATATATCAAATGTACACACACACACACACACATATATATATATATATATATATATAGTGTATAGGTGTATATGATATATATGTATATTAATATATTAGCATGTATTCTTTAAATAGAGTGTACTTATATTAAATATATATTATATATTATTATCAATACAGTCTTTCACAGACTGAATTGATAATACTAATGTAATATTCTACTATAAATAAAATTATTATAACTCCATAATTCAGCCTCTTGAGGATGTTTATCTAGTACATAAAGTCTAAAGTCCCTGATCATCAAAGCAGGACTCAATAAACGTATTCATATTTATAATAATCCTATACTATCATCAGGGAGCTGTACTCTGGAGTTCAGTCTCTAATAGGTTTGAAATTATAGATATATATTTCTACTTCAAAGCCCCGTGAGATCTACAATTGCTTTAATAAAAATTGTATCATCTCTGACATAGGAACTCTTTCCAGCCAGCTTGGCCAGGGGGCAGAAGAGCGGGCAGCCGCTAGCGATGTTCATCTCACTGATGGGTCTTTGAAAAGACGTCGAGCTGATGTCAGGTCGGAAAGCGTCGATGATGTGCTCCCGGTTATTCTGGTCCAAAAGCATCAGAGTTACCTGATAGAAACAAAGTATTTAGTATAAAAGCGGAGCACCGAAAATGTTTGCAATGTGTAAGTTCTGTGTAAGTTTACAGAAATATGCATACGTAAAGTAAGAGAATAAGCTGCGAAGTGCAAGTGCAGTCAGCATCGATGGCGGCAGAGGGCACACATGATATATTTTTCGCCACCAATTTCTTTATTTATTGGGTTAAATATTGTGCGGGCACGTGAGCACTGACGCAACAAGAAAATCGAGCTCATGGTTTTACAACATTTGCGTAAGTATGGAGCTCCAGAGCACCGCTATAAATATCTATGAAATCTGTATTAATAGTACAATTGTAATTTTTAGAAATATGTATTGTAAATCACTGCTATTTGTTAGTCCATTCGTCTGTCTGTGAATAAAATCCTGACCACACCCATTTACGGATTTTCACCAAACTCGGTGGGGACACTACCCTATGTGTGTCCCAGAGATGATAAGATTTTAGAATGGCTAGGTCAAAGGTCAAGGTCAGAGCAAGGTCACAAAGTTTTGGAGATTGAGCACTTATACTGTAATTCGAAACAAATGCCAGTAGACGTGCTGTTGCTATGGAACACTAATAGGATACCACATGGACTTTCAAATGACAATTACGTTTGACCTTGAGTCATGTCCATGTAGCGTAGAACCCATATAGTGCCTATTTGCATGATGCAGGTACATTACACTCTGAGTGCACCTCTACTGTTTAATGTAAGCACAACTTTCTCAAGTACACACTATTTAAACTAGCGTGTGTCCCAACCATAAACAGACTCGGGTGAATCGTATGTGTATATATCCCGTCAGGTGCATAAACATTTGTCCAAGGAATAATATGTTTATTAATAGGTTTTTTTTAGGTAAACAGTCACCAAAAGCTTTTCAGCACATCTCCACGCTGCATATCGTTGGCTGATAAAACCTGCTATCTCCATTTTTAACTTTTTTCAGGAATGACAAAAACCTGAATGAAAGTAAAAATAGTGATCATACAGTGATATATATATATATATATATATATATATATTCATATTCAAGCTGGTGCGGAGGGTTATCTTTATTTTTATTCGTGCATAAATATCATTTTAACCAAAAATGCATGTTTCAGCAGGAGGCTGACGGTACGCAGCATTACGGAAATCCACTTGGCGTTTTATGTGCGATCGTAATAACGGGAATCCTTACAGCTCTTCAGATTTACACGTGAGAGCTAATTACATGAGAGCTAATCCATGCTTTCCACTGTTGGGCCCTTGAGCAAGGCCCTTAACCCTCAACTTCTAAGTTGGATAAAAATGATAAATGTAAGTCGCTCTGGATAAGGGCGTCTGCCAAATGCCGTAAATGTAAATGCTACAGACACTACATTTCAACCACTGGGAACAGTTGAACCATTTTTTACTTTAATTAAAAATAATTTCTAACCTAGCAAGTTCACTCTGTACCCATAAGCCATTTAAAGGGGCGATGTCTCCCAACATTACAGATTAAAAACCATAGTTGCTTTAACAACATAAAGAAGGTAATTACTGATTACAGAGTACTATAATGAATGATTTGCAAAAGTTCAGAATTGCTGTATAATTAAGAGTCACTGAGTGGGAAGTGAGAAAGACCGCTTTGTGTCTTCTCGGAATGAAGGACGGAGGCAAGGACGAAGGTCGAGTGAATGTGAAAGAACGAAAGAGGACACGAGAACAGTCAGACACAAATGCAAAGCAAAAGAACACACGTGCTCACCTTCTGGCTGAAGGGCCACTTGAGCAGAGCGTCGTATTTCCCTCTCATCACCACAAAGAACAGGGAGAGGTGAGTGCCTCGGCCCGAACCGTCGCCGTTCAGGTACAGCCTCAAGCACATCTTATAGCCGTATTTACTGGAGTAGAATGCTGAAACGCACAGAAAAACAGTCTGCGTTATATAAAAAATATTCTGTATCCAGACGGAGATCCTGCATGATGACGCTACAAGAAGCAGCATATAACAAGTATAATATATTTTTGGACAGAATTAAGAGACCATAGGCAGGTCGCTAACCCATTTCCAAACATTTTAAATACCAAGCTAAAGATCCCCTGAATTCCTTATTCTTGTCTAATGTACATTTTCTAAATGTATTTTTCATATATATGTTAATATTTTATTCATTCGTTGAACCACTTTATCCTTTATTAGGGTTGCGGGGAGGCTGGAGCCTATCTCAGCACACACACACAATCAACCATTCACACACTCACACCTAGGGGCAATTTGGACCAGCCATTTATCCCAACGTGTATGCCTTTGGAGTGCCAGAGGAAACCAGAGTACCCAGAAGAAACCCACACAAGCACAGGGAGACCATGCAAACTCCAGACAGAAATGGCCTCCCCAAGCCCGGGACTTGAACCCAGGACCTTCTTGCCGTAAGGTGGATGTGCCAACCGCTTCGCCACCAAGACACAAGTCACTACTTCAGGCCGCCAAGAAATCATGTGACCATTTGCGCAAGCAGACATTTTGAAAGAGAAAGTGCTTTGCTGGGAATGATGGGTAATTTACCATGCAGTCAGGACAAAAGTAAAAGTAACAGCTCAACTCAAAGGTGTGAAAGTGACGAATAAAATGCAAACCAGACAGCAAATCATAGTGGTTTATGATTTCTGTGAGTAGTTCTTTCAATTCATGACGCATGTACCTGGTGAGAACATGGCAGGCGCTCGACCAGCCAGCGCATCTTGTCTGCGGCGTGAGAACTCGGAAATTTTCCAAATGAACACGCCGTCGTACGTGCAGAACTGCAGCTCACGTAAATTCTGTTCCGATTCGGCGAGCTGGAGATCTCGCACATTTAACGTCCGCTCTAACTGACGCACCTGCATACCATTGCACAGAGAGAGAGAGAGAGAAATCAGCATGACATTCTGATTATAATACATACATCCTTCAAAAAAAGGTTCCTCATAAGGGTTCTTATCTTCTTAAAAGAGTTCTACTTGGAACCCTGTCTATAAAAACAAAAACCATTAGAACCCTTTAGGGGTTTCACTTTTTTATCGAGTCCATAATTTAGCATTCTTTTTTTCTACATTCTTTATTTATCCATAAAGTCCTTTAAATACACATGTATGGATTTCCACAACGTTTTTCTGCAATACATGAAATGGGTCACATGTTCAAGTTCTACATGGTTACGTGATATTTATTTAGAATACACTACACAGAAACGGTGCAAACTCACTGGCTCACTATCCCAGGATAACGGATATTATTATTCATACAAAATAATTTCTTGTTTCTGATTGGTGGAAAGCGCCCAGCTAATTCATGGTATTCTTCTACGAGCCGACGTATTCCATCATTATGATTGGATAAGTTGCACAATTGACGGGCACACACTAATATTTTTCGCTGTCCTCCTCCTCCCGAAGAAAGCTAGCAAGAAAATGGCAGCACGCTTTCAAGTACACTTCACCCTCGATTTCCCGTACCCCTATTTCCCAGACTTCGGATTTCCCGTACAAAATCCGGCGCCGGACATTATTTGGTATTGCCAGACAAATGCTTGGGAAAAGTCCGGGAATCGATGATGGAAGTCCGGGTCATGATTTTCAAACTTCCCTCCTGTCCGGGCCATTCCCGTCCGAGTAGACGGATGAAAATGGAGCCGCAGAGTCACGTGGCTGATCAAATAATTCTCTATAATCATATTTCACCTCGTTCTCTAAGTGTTCATTATCCACCTCGCAAACTCGGGTTAATGCTTGAATGACAACAGTTGACCAAAATAAAAGTCATGGTCACGGATGCTGTCCCAAAAAAATGGGGGGGGGTGGGGGAAGAGATACACAAAAAACACTTTTCAAACTTTGTGTTTCCAAAGATGTCGTAATGAAGCACACGTGACCACTGTTGACATGTTGACCATTCAAATACAAATTATAAAGATCTCATTTTAGTTTGCTTTTCTTTCATTTCCGTGTAGTATATACTATAAAACTATTCAGCCTCAGTGGATATCGCTAAACAGTCATTAAGAAGGAGCGGTGAGGTGATCTCCACCTCACCCTTATTTTTATTGTTCTTTCCAGATACTTTCTAGTTTCTGATTGGTGGAAAGCCATAAAATAATTCTTGGTATTGCATCATTGCCATCGGATAACTGAATTATTGCATTGCTGGCATCAGATAAGTTATTGCATGACTGGCACATGCAACACAGTAACGTGACAGTTTTCTTTGAAAATAATTTGAATGAATAATAAAACAATAATAGAATCTTATATGATATGGAGAATTATTCAGTCTAGAAAATTATTCTATAATATAATATAGAATAATTCTCTATTATGCTTCTCCTCATGTAATAATTGATTAATATAGATTTATCCTGGTATATACACTTGTATTTTGTAGTTGTTTCTAACAGTGTAGAATTTATTCCTTCAGAGAACCTGCAAGGCAACAGCAAGAACAAAAAAATAGAAACACCTGTTCGGGATGAAATAACGGGTGAAGAAAGTCCGACAGAGACAGCGCTGGCTCTTCTGCCGATCATGAAAGCGCCTTGATCAACATGCTGTGTGTATGAATGTTGGGAATGTGAGGAAGTAAACTTGAACCCGAGATAACAATCTATAACGTACAACGAAATCAAACAATAGATCTGTTGATGGCGCTAAAAAAAAGGGCCTGCTGGTGTTTCGATTTATTTTTTTTTATGTCTGCCCATGGTTACTATATAAAATGTACTAAAGCACTTCAACCAACTCTCATCTTTATTAAATATCGTTTCGAGTCGTTACCTATAGAAAGACCCGTCAGGAGCGGCCAAAAGACACGAGGAACACGAAGGAAAAATCAGCTCAGCTGCACGGGAAGAAAAGTCAAACTTAACGAGCCGGCTTAGCAAGACTGTCTTAGATTAGTCCTATGTGTACAACCCGTTCGGCCCTAGTGGAAAGTCCGTACCTTGTTGGATAAATTTTCGATCTTTTCCTGGTCGAGTCGGTGTTGACGGCTGAGAGCTTCGAGCGTGACGGCCGTTCGCTCCACTTCTCTATTCAGCACGCACACGATGTTCTCCAGCGCGGTCATCTTCTGCTGCATGCCGAGGCCTCCGGGGGCAGCCTGAGCGCCTGGGAGGACGGCGTCTTCAGGGCCGCGGTACAGCCCGAGACCGGAGTCCTCCTGCCACTCTCCGGCTGCATCGGAACGCGAGCGCACTGACGAGAGCACGGTAAGCATGAGCCGTAAGTGCTCCATCACGCTGCTCTGTTCATGCTCCTGCTGTTTTCCGTTGTCCACCTGCCGTGTTAAACAGTGTTCCATGAATATTTATATATACACAACTGAACTGGACTGCACTTGTACTGTCTTGAAGAAGTTCTCATGTATTAAAGTCTTAGGTTTTGCATTTGAGATGGATGTGGTGTAGATTTTGTTCATTTTATTTAGCCACATTCATTGAAATACATCTAAATAAGAGTGCAATTCCTTCAGTGACCACTAGGTGAAAATAAATCCCACACAGCTGAACAAACTTAAACAGACCCTGTGGCTTTGAAGCTTAAAATGGAGGCATGAACTCGTTTTTTCCAAATGGCTATTTTTAAAAGTACTGAGATGATACTTTACAAAATACACACACATTTATATATGACGGGACTGTACATGAAAAATATATTCAAAACATCAACGTCAATTGTGATTTTTAACATGGAAATATGTAAAAATGTAGGTGGGGACTTTCCTAGCGCAGCTCATCAACAAGATGAGAACACCATGCTCTTTTTCTAAATTTAATTATGCAGTAAGGTTATGAATACTCCATACACTGCCCCAAAGCCTACTAAAAAACCAACAGTACTTTCCAGAGAACTACTGAATATACAGATTAAAGTATTTCAGTGACACACAGAAAGAACATGTGCTAACTTGGTGACTGTTTTGCTTACAAGATAAACTGCTTATCTTCTAGCTGCTTATCTCGGGGAAATTCTGAACGACAGATGTCTGGGCGAGTATACGTACCACGACTCGGCAGCCGATTTCACTGAACTGGCAAGAGGATTTGGACTTGGCACACGATTTGTTATGCTCTTGAAACTGTACAGAAGAGAAAGACTATTAATAAAAAAAAGGTCTAAAAAAACAAAAACAAATGCTTTTTTTTGTGCAGACACATGCAAGTGTCATACATGCCAGTGTGTCAATCATGCATTAGGTTACAGATTAGAACATTTTGTTCTGTCACATGAAACTTGACTGAAGGTCAAGGAAGCCATGTGCTGAAAGTATGTGACATTTCAGCAGTACTGGTTGAAAGTAAAACTAACCTTTTCTCTGGGAATTTTCTTTTTCCCACATTCTTTGCACTGCATTGGAAACTTCTGACAGATCTCGTCATGTGCCTGAAACAGATACCAGATAAATATTCAGAGAATTTATTTACAGGGAAAGAGTTTTCTCCCTTAAACATTTATTAACAATGTTGCATCAGTTTCTTCAGAAACCCTCTTGGGGCAACTCCCAGTTGACTCATATGGTTTATCATTACCAGGAACCGTACTAGAGATTACGCAGCTTAAACTGAAATTAGGGGCTAACATCATGATCCCGGTGTAATGACTTTATAATCTGTCCCACCATGCCGGTTAAGTGTTTATGTACTTAATATACAGTCTTCAAATTGGGCGGCACGGAGGCGTAGTAATTAGGACGTCCGCCTCATAGCAAGAAGGTCCTGGGTTTGAATCCTGGGCTCATGTGTTTGCATGTGTGGAGTCTGCATATTCTTCCCGTGCATGTGTGGGTTTCCTCTGGGTCCTCCATTTTCCTCCACAGTGTGAGTGTGAATGCTTGTGTATTTGTGTTGCCCTTGTACCCCACCTTCGCCTAGTGTTATACGAGATAGGCACCAGCCTTCCGGCGACCCTGGTACAATCAAGCGGTTAGGCAAATGAGTGAGCGAGACGTCTTTGTATTAAAATCGCGTGTCGAATTTCTTGCTTCATGATGCAAGTTGTTCACCTTAATATCTTTGAAGCTGAAGGAGACTTTGCAGTATTTGCAGTTAAGGGTTCTGGCCTCGCATTCCCTCTCATTGTGGCGGTCTTTATCACTGAGGAGGATGAGGAGTTGACATGCATCGCACTTTACACGCTCAAATTCACACCGGCCTTCGTGTTGCCCCTGAGGAAGCAGAAGATGAATGGTAATCTCCACTATTCAGCAATACGATATAAAACAGTATCCATAAACTATCTATTCACAGGTGAGGCAAAGTTCAGCCTGACAACTGAGACAACCTGAATAGGACACGGGTCAATGAAATCCTTACCGAAAGACCTTTGTGCATGAAAAGCCCATCTGGCACCAACAACCCCATCATCGTTAGTCGCCGCCACAGTCAATTACATTTACGGCATTTGGCAGACACCCTTATCCAGAGAGACTTACATTTTTATACAACTGAGCAACTGAGGGTTAAGGGCCTCGCTCAAGGGCCCAACAGTGGCAGCTTGGTGGTATTGGGACTTCAACACCTGACCTTTGGATCAGTAACCCAGAGCCTTAACCACCTGAGCCACCATTGCTCCCTTTCCCCATTTCCTCCTGCCCATCCCATGATGACTGATGTGCACATTAACTGAAGCTCTTGCCACATAAGTGCATAAATGACCAGGTGTTCCGATTAAAATGGCCGGTGAGGGCACATTTTTGCATTCACATGCATTTTGCCATACAAATCAGCAACCAACATCAAAATATTTTGCATACACAATCAATTATCGTGCAGAAGATGCCAATCGTGCCTGTACTTCTAGTTTCGTAACAGATCTCAGATAAGCATGGTTCTATATCCGGAGGATGAGGGGAAAAAAAAAAAAACAACTCCTGGTAATCTACCTCCTAGAAAAATGTAGTTCTATCCATGATGGTGCCCACCCGACAGATTTATTCATCATTTTAAGTCTTCATTTCAAAGTCCTAAGTCTTGATTGGACGGTTAGGTAGGTGCAAAAATCTTCAGGGAAGTAGAGCTCCAGGAACAGGCTTGGCCACCACTCCTCTAAGGGCTATCTACCCTCTTCCACATACAAGAACACACAGATGCCAGTGATTGCACCATACCATAAGGGATCTTTATTATCAACTGGTGCATGAACAATGAAAATCAGTTTAGCAGCAATTATAAAAGTGCACAAAAGACAACTAAGGTAAATACGCTAAGCTATATATGTACATATAGACACATACTGTATATCCTATATATGCAAACACACACATACATGTATGCACATATTCACACATGTACAAACTTATACATCCTGATCTCCCCGCCACTGATATCTAATAGTAATAATTATCCATCCATCCATCGCGCTTCTCTACATCAGGCTTGCAGGAACCAATCAAGGTTGACACTGGGTGAGAGACGGTGTACACCCTGACCATATCTCAGGGCTAACACAGACATGAACAACATCACATTTACACCTATACACAATCTACTTTCTATTGCCAGTGGAACTAATCTGCAAGTCTCTACACTACACAGTGGAACCCCATATTTTTGTGGGCGAAGAACATTTAAACTTCACACAAAAAAAAACAAGCCCAGCAGAAGTTCACCAGAAGCTTTGAACCCTGAAACTGTGTGTACGCCTTACTGCCCTGAAAAAGGTCTCTAGAAATAAAAGTGACACATATGCAAGTAAATTATTTGCTGACAAAGAGTTTTAATGCCTACTTTAGCACAGTCAGAGGATATGGCAGCTGCATCTTATTACTGACATCAGTAGAAATCCGCAATCTGCAAGCGCTTTTCAAGTTTTATGAAAGTCAGCCACAAGAAGCTGGTTTTAGCTTTATGCTGATGCTGCAACTGACCTACCTAAAACATAATGTCATTCTCATGTGCAAGCTAATAAAGCACAGCCAGGAAAAATAACAAACCGCAAACAGCCTAGCAACAAGCTAATCTGCTCACCGTATATTTACGTCATTGGAAACAGGGAACTCGACAGACAGTTTTATAGATTTAACAAGCGAACATATTTGTACTCAAATATACAGAGTGCAACCGTGTATAGCAGTGCTACTGTGTTTACTGTTTCTGCTGGGAGCAGCCATGTGGATTTGAGGTCATGTCTAGAAAACGTTGTCTCGAGTTACAGAGTAGAAATTCTAAGCGAAGGGAGCATTTTCTTTGTTTTTTTCTATGTTGGAAGCTCGGAAAAATGACAAAGTATGACCTTCAGTTGAATGCTGCAGCATGCAGAACTTGTAGTGTAGGCGGGGATGTAGACATTTGCAGTAAGAGAGAGTTTGAACAATGGGATACAAAAAGCTTCATAAACAGTCTGACGCTACATTAGTGGGAGTGTATGTAGTTTGGATTACAGGCTACACCTGAAAGCAACTGCCAACAAACCCAACAAAGAGCAGCATTTAGATGAAAGGTTGTTGCGTTGGCCGTTGAAAGGATGTAAATAAAAGTCCCAAAGCCAAAAAAAAGCTCATGAACTCGGCTAAGAAGAGAAGACGTCTACTGTCACACGTCTACATGATGGTGTGTTTCATAAAAGCGTGTACAAAGGTTAATGTTTTTGCAAGTTGAAAAATCACTTAAATCATAGTGCACTATAACACAGTGCATGCTGGGTCATGCTCAACCATACGTATAAAAAAGACACTGGGAAAAAAATTTCCATGTACGCAAACTAGGCGTACTTGAATATGCCTGGCTTCCTTAATATGGGAGAGTCAAAGACCGATAGGGAAAAGTACACAGCTTTTATGTTCACCTTATAATCACTGGGGATTGATGCTTACCAAGGGCTCGATGTCAACGTGGTGAGTATTTGACACCAAAGGAGTGGCATGAGAAGTAAATGAGTCACCATAAGTAACCATATTTTATCCCATATAACTAAAGCCACATCATGGCAGTGGAGTTGTACAAGAACCACTGCAATGAGTCGTTTTGGCATGTTCCTTTGTTGTGTGTGTGTGCGCGTGAATGCGTGTGTGTGTGCGGGCATGTAGACAAAAGGTAGTTTCCAAAGCTCAGATAGTTCGGTACTTTCCACCCCACCCCCACGCTCAAGTTTCACATCCGCCCTCTTTCATAAACATGAATAGCTTGAACAGCTTGCAGGTCAACTCTTTTTTTTTCACTTTCTATTCTCCAACATATCTCCTTAACTCTATACATAAAAATGAGAGTGTGTGAGAGAGAGAGAGAGAGAGAGAGAGAGAGAGAGAGAGAGAGAGAGAGAGCTGTTCATTCTATTATATTGACCTCATAATCTTTTAATGTTCCTGACCAGCTGCAGCCGTCGTTCGGACATTTTGCAGGCAAACCATCGATTTCTCTTCGTGCTGCGTTGTCTGGGAAAGCCTACAGGGAAAAAAATAACATCATCTCAACATTCTGGTCTCATTCATCCATTTCCTGAGTGTGTGAGTGTGCGTGTGGATTTCCTGACACATTCGATTCATTTCCGTGACGGTCAGAGACAGCTCATAATGTCTCATTGTATAAGATGAAAACAGAAAGATTTCCATTATAAACAGAGAAGAATTAATTCCAGGAACACACTCACCACAGCAAAGTTGAGTACGGAATGTTCCTCTTCAAATATTCCCTCATCACGACAGGCTTCACAAGGAATTGGTCCCGAGCTGAGAGCAAAAAAAAGACAAGTATTTAAACTACTCTGAATGACAATGTCTTCCACGGAAGAAGGCCTGAGCACAACTATTGATGCTAATGGTATCAAATACTCAGTAATTATAGTGATAACATTAAGCACGCCATTTTCGTGCATGCACATGCGGATGCTGATTGTGGCTTTTATGGCGGCAATGCAGTGTTGAGGAGAAACAGCTTCTCTGTTCCTGCCAACACCATCATTTTGGTGGTGCGGTTTCTTGCAGCTAATTAGAAGTGCTAGAGACATTTTCTTCAGAACAGAGTTTGTGGTACTGCCTACAAATGTAAACCCGAAATTTACGTCACCATGCATAGGCCTCCTCTCCAACTAAAAGAGCAAAATCGAAACTAATAATTCATATAAAAAAATATATATATATTTTTTGAATAAACACCAAAGAGGAATTATTCTAGGAAAAAATGAATAGTCATAATAGCCAGGATACACTTGACGCTACACCTATGCGAGTACTAAATGCGAATCTGGAGGCGTCCACCAGGTGGCAGTACGAGAAATCAACATGGTGTGAAACGGTGTCCAAGCGTTTCACCGTGTTATGAGTTAAAGGGAAAGAAATTCTTTGCATTTTGATGCTGCTGCGTAGTTTCAAAACCCGACAACAGTTATGACGCAGAAGATGGTATGTGAGCCATTTTTCGCCCGTGCCACAATTTGCGCACGAGAGGACGCATCAAAAGAGCGCCGGCCACGATACGCCGGTGGAAGTTATACTTCAAGGATATCCCGGCTATAAAAATTCCAACATGCATCAACAGAAAATACAAGACAATATAAACATGTATTAGAATTATATTGCAAAATATTTTCTTTTACATATATTCTGAATTACTAACAAGATCATCTGAGGAACACTGTAGCCCTATTTAAATGCATACAACATACAGTAAATCAAAAGAGAACTTAAGAAGAGTTAAAGCTGGCCAATTTCCTGCTTTGGTTCCCAGTTTCAACTGCGGTTCGTCCATTCTGAGAACCACCAGCAAACCAAAGCAAAAAATTCTAACAGTTTCATCGCATTTCTAAGTCCGCTGTAGGACTGTGGAGTTTCCAAGGTTACAGTTCAACAAAGAAAAATAGTCATATGTTCATTTACCACCCAAGGATGAGGAGATTTTCCACCCCAAACAGTCAGAGGAAAAGCGGATGAGAAATGGAGGGGGAAAAAAAGTGTCAAGAGGTCATGAGCGTCTTGGGTACCTGGTGAGCTGTTTAAAACAGTATACGCAGAAGCGATGTCCACACTGCGCCTGGAAAGGCTTCCTTAGGACTTCTTTGCACTTCTGGCACTGATATTTATCTTCCATGGACACGGACAGGACCTGGCGAGATATTCCTGGTAAAGTGGAGTCCATTGAAGAGGGCAAAGATGGCCGTGCCATTCCCTTCCATTTACCCTCGATGCTGATCATCTTTGGGAAACAGAAATCAGGAACAAAAATAAGGACATTTCCTTACTTGTGTCCACATTGACAAATATCAGAATTTCCCTTAAAAACAGAAAGAAAAAAATCTCATAAAATTTCAGAAAAAGCCAAATAATGAAAAGTGCCTTTAAAGACGCCAATAGAGGACTTTCCCAGCGATGGTGTGATTGCAAATACTCAAGCCGTCGCTGGATAGACATTCACTCAATGAGTTCCCTTAAGGACCTGGAAGTGGACAAGGGAACAAATTTAATTTGAATTGGATTCAATGAAAGTTAGATTAATTTCGTACAGCCTTCCTAAACAGATTACTAGCTAGCTGCTCTTGCTGACAAGCCAGTGTGAAACTTAGCTAGATTGCTAACTAGCTATAGAAGATGTAGGTGACGAAATTAAAAGTAAAACCCAGAAAATCAAATTTAGCTTTTCCCACCAGATGATTAGTGTTTTTATTGTTTTTGTAAAAACTACTCTGTGCCCATCAGATTATAACGCTTACTGGGAAAGTTCATACACTCAAGCCTCAAAGGTTTATTTACATTTATGGCATATGGCAGCCACCCTTATCCAGAGCAGCTTACATTTACATTTATGGCATTTGGCAGACGCCCTTATCCGGAGTGATTTACATGCACGCCTTATCTTACAAAAGTGCCGAACACATCAAACAACACCTTAGTTGACCACAAATACACACTCACTAGAGCTAAGTACGTACAAGGACTTCCATTGGTCCTGAAGAAATTGCTCGTTGCACATGCGTGGTGCCCTATATAACTCCACCCACCCACTTGAGGTCAAACGCCCCTTTTGTATAGAGTAAGGACTCTGCCATGTGTCTTTCGATTTTTCCTTAAAGGGAAACGCTCAATTAGTTTATGAAAAACATTGCAGACGTAGACCCACATCTGAGAAGAACAATCAAGGTATCCTTTTCATTAAATAAATCAACAGGATACCAATGTTCCTTCTCAGGGACTATTTAAATCAGCAACAGCCATGTCCTCTTTGGCGAATAACTGTTATACAATATATATATATACACATACATACACACACACACACACACACACACACACACACACACACACACACACACACACACACACACACACACA
>JBCNYH010000005.1:16848290-16865561 GCA_039654325.1 Tandanus tandanus
AATGTGATAAAAGAATGTGCTGATTCGCTCCTTAAGTTTGTGGAAACACAATGTTGTGTATTGAGTGTCGGATAAGTCCGGGACTGCTGCTGAATATTGGCGATTTCCGGACCGATTATGGTAAATGTCCGGGGAAGTGTAGGAACCCCGGACATTAGTGATTGCTGGACTTTTGAGGTTCCCGGACAGCCTATCCCCCATAATAGTCCGGGAAATCGAGGGTGAAGTGTATTGCTAAGAAAACATTGCTAGTAAACACATAGAATTAGAATCAAAACAAATGGTTGCCTGGTATTATGGGTACACCTTAGGCAATGAACAAGGTTGACCATCCCCTAGTAAACATTTAATGTTTGTATGGTCACTGTTGTGTAAAGAATGACTCTGCGAATGACTCGGCATCACTATTATTTAACCATGATAAGTGACTACCTGTACACCTGATTATAGAGCGCGATGACAGCACAGGGTCACTTTCATGCTCTGAAAAGGCAATGGAGGATTTGGATATTTTCATAGCAATTTGCTACTTTTAAATATCAATGTAATTTAGCAAGAGTTTCAGCATATACAGTTTTATCCATCAGGTTATAAAGCCTGTTTTTTTTTTTTTTTAAGAGACCTGTTATACGCATGAATCACTTAATAAATTACCCGCAAACAAGAAGTAACTGCTGCTAAAAAAATTCAACTTTATGAACAATTCGTGATGATTTTTCCCCCCAACGTAATGCATTTATAAATAATGTGTAATTTCTCTCTTTTTTTTTTTTTACTAGCATGGACTTTAGACAACGTACATGTACAAACACTAACAGCACCAACAATCCTTCAGCCTCTGTGTAAATATTCATGTCCTTCACATGAAATTCTTCCACACTCAAGAAGTCTCTGTTTATGGTGTGACGTCAAATCAACATGGCTGCCCACAGCATCGAAGATAAACAAAGTAAAACGTCTTACCCTTAAAGGAGTTATATAGTATTATAACTATTAGCTTTAGATTAACGAATAGACAGACTTTTTTATTCTTTAAACCCAAACTACTAACTGGAAAGTTTGCACTCTTAGAAATAAAATAGCTAGAAAGAAAGAAATTAGCTAGTTTGCTTGTCGCTAGAAGTTGCGTCCAATTTCATCAGTTGAACCCGCCAAGGTCAAACATTTGGATGCAATGCTTCTAACTTGTCCAAATTATACATCTCTACATTAATATCGAAACATTTCTTCGCTATGAGCTCTGTCCTCAGCAAAGTATTGCATGTATATTTTCCTATTATTATACATTTTTTCTTTGCTTTCTATTTACTGAAGATATAATAAAAAAAAAAAAAATCACACATATGTATGCGATATTTCACGGACAAATTTTTTCCTTCTTTATGAATGAAGATTCTCAGTGACAAATTTTGATGTATCCAATAATATCTAGACAGAAACAGATATACACACATAAAGCATGCTTGTATGTGTATTCATGTTCATCTACACAGACAACAAAAAAAATCATAACTGAGGATCAATTCAATCATGCGGAAAAACTCCAGTACCTATTATTTGTAATTATAATCGGAGGACTGCAGGATATTCGATTGTGACTGATCAGATACTGTTCACTGTCACTGATGAAGAAACGACTTTTTTTCCCCCAGCTGCTATAACGTTAGTGATAATAAAAGCAACACTTTTCTTCAGACATTACCCCTCACCATTAAACATACCTAAACTAATCAAAAGCACGACTGCTGCCAAATGGCTGTGATACAAGAGGAATAAAGCACATTACACATTACTGAAAAGTCTCAAGTACTGTACACAACGTCTAATCGTGGATTAAAGTTCCTACACAAATGTGCAGCCCTGTAAACAACTAGGAGCACTCGGAGAGCGCAAACCTCCACCAAAGCAAACCTTGCTTGCAGAGGTGAACCAAAAACGAATCGTTTGTACCTTCCCTGAAAATGTCACTTACATCCGTTTGTGACTTTTTGTGTAAAGTTGACAACAAATAAACAAACAGTGAGACAGACAGACACCAGCAACGGTTATGATTTTCAGAATCAGAACCAGAATTCTGACTCTAAAAAAAAACATGACCGTCGTCCTTGGCAGTGGTAAAAAGAAAAATACGTTTCCACAAACCAATCTTTCCAGTGTAATCTTTATTTATTTTTTTTTCTGGGAGGTTATCAGACTCAACAGAAACATGTACAGCATGTTGTAATGTTCTGGAATATCACATTTAAAAACTTTACCTAATAATAAGTGAATCTATATAGAAGTTTAGGAAATTCATGTGTTAAGTTAGGAAATGAGCTTAAAAACTTCACAAGCAAGAAAGTTTGTATTATTATGAAGTTTTTCAGTATAATAATGAAGGATTTTAGTGTCCCAAAGTGTACCCACAGTGTCACAGTCTGTGAATTTGTATAATGCACACTTGCAGGAAACTAAATGCAGACGTGGTGGTGAAAGAGTTGATTGTTTGCCATCCTTCCTACTGCAACGTCACCCAAACGAAGTTATATAATTATACAGAGAATAATAATACTCCAAGAAAACATAAAAACACCAAAAAACTACGGCAAACAAATGTAAACAAGCCTGTTTTCTATTGTACTTTTAATACCGCCTCGTTATTTTCCTCCTGAGTTTAACAAACAAGTATTTACTCAAGCTAACTTCCCCACAGAAAGCTATAAGCAATTCCCATCACATCTTTATACATATTATAGTAAACAACACACTAACAGTGCAATATAAAAACAACAAAAAGCGTTGTGGAAAGAAGCTAACATGCTAGCAACAACAACCGTCCAGAGTCCTCGCGCGCGCGCGAGGCCGGCCGAGTGCTAGCTGTGTCACAGAAAACACCCAAAAAAAAAAAACACAACAATCCTGAACTCATCGTGTTCGGATAGACGGAGGATAAAAAAGAAAGCTGCCAAGAAGCTTTACAAACAAACTCACCAAATTCTGCTGGCAAGATTCAAGTGCGTTGCGACTTATACTGCGGAAGGATGCGTCTCTTTTTAAAGAGGAGGGTGTGGAGGGAAGGTACTTTCATCTGCTGTTGATAGATTTCTGTTGAGAGGATTTTACTAAGTGTTGGAGTTATAGCTATAATATAACATACTTTAATTTTTATTTTATTTAACACGAGGCTGATTTAATGTAATGGTGGCGCCTGAATAATAATCATTTTACAAGAAACAAAAGCAAGGTTTTAGTCAACCGTTGCTTAGCTAATGCTAACAAATATGCTTTTAATAAGTAATAATGATAATAATAAGGACTGGATTGAATTTTCAAGCTTCTCAGATTATAAATAATTACTTTTATTTTTACTAAAACACTGTTGTCTACTTTTTTCCCCTCTTTTTTTGCTTCAACTTATACTTTATAATAAACAAAGACACCTTATTAAAATGCTAAAACTTTTATTTTGGCAGTTGGCATGAGTAAGTGAAATCCGGAACCTATATAATAAAAGCACGAACCTAAATATATCTTATTATTTATATTTTTCACTCATTCATTTGTATTTTATGGGACCAGTGCCATAATTCAAATCACTGGTTTAATGCACTCATTATACTCACTCACTCATTACTCATTCTGCTTAATCCTACTACTGGGGTCAGGGGGAGGCTGGAGTCTATTTCAGCCGACACTGGGCGAAGGTGGGGTACACCCTGAACAGCTTGCCATATCATCGTAGGGAAAAACACACACAACCTTTCTCACTGACATCTACGCCTAGGGGCAATTTCGAACCACCAGTTAGCCTAATGTGCACGTCTTTTGGACTGTAGGAGGAAACCGGAATGCCCAGAGGAAACCCACGCAAGCATGGGGAGAACATACAAACTCCACACAGAAATGCTTGAGCCTGGGACTTGTTTAAAAGTTCCATAAAAACAGGATTGTCATAGTGTTTCAGCATTTTGTTATTACATCAGAATGTCATGAGATTTAGGAGTGACTCGGTTGTTTGTTGTTTTAGACTGTGGCACGGTCGTATGATTTGAGGTGAATATTCATTCATTCATTTTCTGAAACACTTAATCCTAATCAGGGTCACGGGGAGGCTGGCGCCCATCTCAGCCGACTCTGGGCGAGGGCACCCTGGACAGCTCGCCAGGCCATCGCAGGGCAAAAACACGCTGACGGCTATGCAGTCAACTTTTGACGAAAATCAGCAATGGTTCTTTTACATGCCTCTCATCATAGACAGTGAGAGACATGGCCGGCCTTTGATAACCCAGTTAGGTGCACTGGGGGTTGAGGTGAACATACAAAAAGAATAATAAAAAGTGTGTGTAAAATAGAAGTGAATAGACTCACTCCTAGCTCTGGAGTTGACTTCACCCACTTTAAAAAAAAAAACCATATATCTATCTATCTATCTCTAAGGAGCTCAATAGAGGGAAGGATGGGTCATGTTAATCTATCTTACAAAATCCATCTTACAATAAAAAACAGATGTGTAAGCAGGAGTTTCTCAATCTTTGGATTGAGCATGAGTTTTTTTTTATCTTTTTTAATTATATTATTTATTAGCATGAGTTACTGAGCATGGTTTACTTAAGAGGTGCAGTCATAGATTTTAATCAAATACAGTGTTTGTCAAATATCACCTTGAGGGCACTTGCCTGGATGCTCTGTGTGAGTGGTGGGAAAAAATGGTATTTGTGCACAGCTCTGGTTCCATAAATGGGAATCAAACAAAGTGGCTTGGAGCGAGCCTCACAACACCATTCTAGCCCATCAGCAACATGGGAAGTTTGTGTTTGTGCATCATATGAAGTCTAATGATGTAGAAAAGTACCAAGCAGCTGACTACATATTTCAGCATAGGGATTGCAAGATTCAGGATGATCTTAACCAGAAAATAATGTTTTGATCCATTTTCAACCCATAATTTAATAAAAATTCATTTAGGTTACAGCTTAAAAAAAAACAAATTTAAGTAAGTAGTAAGGAGTTTTTTAATGGAGTTTTGTACTATATAAACTTGAATGGATTCAAATGAACCATAGTGTGTCATGACTACATTTTTAAAACCAAAAAAAAAAAAACAGGTGCCATATTGGTTTAAGTATCCAATCAGAACTGAATCGAATATTTTCTCCTTGTTGCAGTGTTGATCAGGAAGCAGCACACATTCACGGATTCAGCGCTGTACGGCAGATTATATCCAAGTCACATACACACGAACTCAATTCAAAAAGCCCTGCTGGCTGTGGGGTCAGGAGTCGTGGCTCTACAAAATCCCTATAGACATGGTAAGGCTCTGAATCAGCGATGCTACATTCATTTGAAGTAAACAGCTGAATTTCATTATTTTAATCAATTTATTGCAGCTTGTGGGTGTGTCTATGCCAGACTGACCTGTATCAGTCAGGAGAATGGTTAATTTTCATGGTTTTATGGTAATTGCTACACAGAAGAGGTCAAACTTTCCATTCCACAAGTGGAAAAACTTGTATTCGCCTTATGATGTCATAAAGAACTCTCAGACAAGTGTCAAAATATAAATAATAGTAAAAGAATAATGTAATCCAAGAATCGTTTTCATTGTCCCCAGAAACTGCTGTTGCTTTTGTCCATTAAAGGCCGTAATGTTTGTGACAATGTTTGCATCATTTCCATGGGGAAATTCCCAGTAATCTTATAATAATCAGACATTCGGTCTGCCATTAATCATCATTTAGGGACAGTCAGTGTGGGAGGAAACCCACACAAGCACAAGGAAAACATGCAAACTTAACACAGAAACGCTCTCATCGAGCCTGGGACTCAAACCCAGGACCCTCTTGCTGTTAGACAGACATGCTAACCACTACGCCACCAGCCCACCTGGAGCTATGACTCATTTTGAACAATATACAGATGCTTCTATAAAATCAATTGTCTGAAAATATAAAAAGATCATTCAGGAAGGAAGCACAGATGAACTCTCATGAATGAGCATTCTTTGGTAAGACAAACAACAAGGGTTCTGGCGAAGGAGTTGGAGGCACCAGGTGCCAAAATATTTGCATTCATCATTAAAAGAGTCGTTTATTTCCAGTTCTACAGAACCGAAATGAAAAAGCCAGACAGAAGTTTGCAAGTGATTACAATCACCAGGACAAAGACCGGAACTTTCAGAGGAGTGTTTTCTGCTCATTTCTGAATGAAACATTGGGCTGTTTGGCCACAATGACCAGAGCTACAGTACTACATAAAAGATTTTGGCACCCTGTTTTATTTTTGGGGTGTATAAATTTTGTTATAGATTTTATTTTTTGAAGAAAACTTTGCTCTACAACATTTCATGAAGGCACCGCATTGTATGTATAAAGGAAAAAGGGTGAGGCTTTTATGCCAGGAAGGGCACATCCCATCTGTAAAGCATGGTGGTGGCAGCATCATCGTGTAGGGTGTTTTGCTGGAAAAGGGGTCTAGAACTACTGGAGCAAGAAAATTCAATCTAGGTTTGAACTTGGTCTTCAAGCTGGATCTTGATCCTGAGCACACCTCCAATGTCGCTTTTGCACTGAACTGCACACAATATCACCGATCTTACACGGCCAATGGAAGCGAATAGGAAAAGGTTTTGGGGAACTTAGTGTCTGGCGGCATCTGTCAGTCACAGGTATCTCTAATCTCTGATTGGTTAGCACTCAAATCGCTCGCATGAAAGTTCAGCACAATTGAACTCTGTGTCCGCCGACTTTGCATCGCTTGAGAAAGTTTCACCTCTTGTGTTGCTCATTTCGCTGGCGGGCGATCATTGACTTTGTATGGTTGCTTGTTGCTCGGCACTTCTTGTGTGAATCCGGCTTTCGTCTGGTCGTCAGAAAACCCGGATTTGAAACCGATAGAATGCTTTAGGACTGAAATGAAAACGCAATAGAAGTGAAACCCATTCATACAGAAACAGCATATAATATACAGCTCATATAGATAGTTACAGTCAGAAGTTTACATACTGTACATATGACACTTACTTAATACGAACCTGAACTTTATGGGTATGACAGAATCGGGATTTCCTTTTCTGGGGAAAATTAGCTCCCGATAGATCTCTGATGATTAGCGTCCGAGAATGGTGTTATAACAGTTAGAGCTACTTTAATGGAGGATAGCTTTTCATTGGACAAACGCACTGAGTGTCTGGTGAAGCAAGACAGAGAGTGATGCTAGCAGAGAGAAAGAGTGAGCAAAAGTGTGGTAGTGAAGTTGTAATACTAGTGAATGTAGAGTGAAGTTAACAGGTTGCAGATTCATAAATTCTGCAGTTCCTTAGCATCTAGAAGTCTCTGCATTTTGATTCTCCACTGCTGAATGGGGGATCGGGTGTTCAGGGGGGATTAACCCCAGAATTAGCATATACGTCATCCCTGGAGGATAAATCAGTCTCCCCTGCATTTCCCGACTACGGTATGAAGCAAAAGCAGGAAAGGCTAATGCTGGGTTTTCTTTTCACCTCCTGTCAGTAGCTGATTTCCCCAGTTCATCTGTTAGTTTAATTATTCGTTTAACAAGTTCATGTTCCATCTTCCTGTTCATATTTCATATTGTGTGTTTTTTATTCTGTGCAAGTCTGAGCGGTGGTTTATTAGCCACTATTTTCATTTTGGTTAATAATAATATATCTCTTTATTATTATTATTATTATTATTATTATTATTGCTGGACATCATTTAAGTTAGCGATACTTAATAGCCAGTCAGCATCAAATCAACCTTACTGGGTTCACTGTGGCACTATATTTATCCATTCTTATTGACCGACTTCATATAAGCTTGTTGGTTTCATGGCAGCGTGGCGTGGCGGCTCATTAGTTAGCAATGTCACCTCACAGCCAGAAAATTCTGGGTGTAAACCGCATGGCAGTCTGGGGGCTTTCTTTGTGGATTTGTGTTTCCTCTGGGTACTCCGATTTCCTCTCATAATCCAAAGACATGCAGATTATATTATCTGGCTACTCTGCGTGGGTATGACTGTAAGTGTGATTTTTAAATTTTGTTTAACTTAGCCAGCAGTAGATTAACATCCTGTTCAGGGTGTGCCCACCAGTCGGGTTGAAGTCAGCTGGGAGTGGTTCCAGCTCCTCAACAATCTAACAGATAAGCAGCAGAGATGATGGCACAGGCCCAACTTTGAAGCACAGTCCATTTTATGGGTTAAGGTCAAAACATTTACAAGGTCAAAAGTTTATTGCTAGCCTGCTTTATTTATTCCTCAACTAGCTCTGATCTGTGTTTGCGGTAATTGTGGTCTTAGACACTCAGTTGTGTCAAAGTTTCTGATTGTCCGAGGCTATGCTGAATAATTCCGAGGTAGTCCTTTGTCTTCATCATTGCATCAACTTTGCGGAATGCACCAGTTCTTCTGGAAGCAAAACTACCTCAGAGCATGATGCAACCCCTACCATGATTAACAGCTGATTAAACGTTCTTGTGGTTAAATGCTTCATCGTTACTCCTCCAGACATACACATGGTCTTCTTGGCCAAACCTTCCTTCAGAAGGCTTTCTCTTTGTCCATGTGATCAGCTGCAAACGTATTGTCTAGACAGGTTGGAAGGTGTCCATTTTGAAGCAGGGACTTTCCCTAGGACTGCAGATTCTTGGTCCATGGCGATGTAAACCGCACTTGACTGCCGACACTGGTGTTAAACCAGCATTCACTCCATGGCAGGCCTGCATCTTGGTGGTTCCTAGGTTGTTCCAGACCATCCAAACATATTTCCTCTCAGAAAAGCGTGAGAGTTTGGGTCTTCCAGACCTCAGCAAATTGGCTACACTTAACTCGTAACGAGTAACTTGTAAATACATACAGTTGTTTGAACTGATGATGGTGGAATTTGCAGTTGTTTAGAAATGTCTCCAAGAGGTATTTCTGACTTGTGTAAATCTGCTATCATTTTTCTCAGCTATGCTCTGAACTTCTTGGATGTTCCCATTGTGCTCTGTGTTGGTCAGTCCAATGAATGCTGTCAAACAAGCCCTTTTTGTGTTGGTGCAATGAAACTACTAGCTGTCAGGCAGTCATAGTCACCAATAGGACGTTATGAGGCCATGACCTTATCAAGGTAAAAGACATTTGGAACTTTCAGCACTGCTGAATTTAATCTAGCAAGAAAGTCCTGGGTTTGATTCCCAGGCTCGGGGCGTTTCTGTGTGGATTTTCTCCCCGTGCTTGCGTGGGTTTCCTCCGGGTACTCCAGTTTCCTCCCACAGTCCAAAAACATGCACAGTAGACTAATTGGCCGTTCCAAATCGCCCCAAGTGTGAGTGTGAATGGTTGTGTGTTTGTGTTGGCCCTGCAACGGTCTGGCGAGCTGTCCAGGGTGTAGCCAGCCTTTGCCCAGAGTCGGCTGAGATAGACGCCAGCCTGCCCGCGACCCTAGTTAGCATTAAGCAGCTTAGAAAATGAACAAATGACTGAATTTAATCTGAGTGGGTGTGTGTATATTTTTGACCCTGTGTTGATTTCAAGAAACTCCCCAAAAAAAACTCCCCAAAAAAATTCATTCATAATCCAAAAATGTATATTGCGCAGTCATTCTAACCCAGAAAAAGAATATCTCAAAGAAATTCCAAATTAACCGTAACATTGTATGTGTATAAATGAAATACGTAATGATTTAAAGAAATGGTAACACTGTAATGGTAACCTTATAGCACAAGGGGGTTAGGGTACGAGTGCCACAGAGTGTTTTTATTAATCATGTATGTAAAAAAAAAAATTTAACTTCGTCTCATCGCCTCTCAAAACCAAGAGACTTTAGATATTACTGCTGTTTTATTTGAACAGATATGGTGGCGGTGCTGGGGGAGACCACAGGACACCTCGCTTTGGTAAAACTAAGGCACAGAATGACGAACAATCCTGAAGGTTACACCGTTCTCATGTAGGGAAACTTCTTATACCCTTTCTTACATATTGTGTCAGCTCATCATATACAGGACTTCATTTATTGAGCTGGATATAAACAGATTTCTGCCTCAATTGTTCTTGTAAGCAGAATATTCGCAAATATATAAATTTAGGATCATTTTCTCCAAGTTACTCCATTTTTCTGTTACTTCAAATTGCTAAATTTATTTTAAATACACATAGTATTTTTTTTAGACCTGTTATGTGAATTCAACATTTTTTTTGTTCGTTTTTGGCTCATGCAAACATTTCCAAACAACTTTACATGAAGTTTGATGAATGAGGTCCACTATCTCGAATTCAAATGTCCACACTTGTATTCATGATAACTGGAGTGAGTTCTTGATTGATTATTGTATGTGTCATTGATTAAAATGTTCTCAGGGAGCGCCCGAGGATACGCCTATCCACCCTGGACCTTTCCCATATGTCAACACTTCCGGATGGCTCCTTAGGGAGGGAATATCTGCGTTTTCTGGAAGACAACGTAAATGAGATAATCGTCGGCCTACTGATGAAACCTGCTATCTCCAGTTTTGACTTTTTTCAGGAATGACAAGAAACGGAATTAAAGTACAATTAATGATGATACAGTGCCATATATATATGTATATACGCACGCACACACACATAGTATATCAAGTAGGTGCAGAAGGTTTTCTTAATTTATATTTATGCATAATCTCATTTTGTCCAAAAATGCAGACAGGAGGCTTCATCAGGAGACTGACAAAATGTTATTATGGGTTTTTGTATTTGGAAATATTTTGGATGCATTTTTGTGATTCTAAAACGTATTTTTCTTTCGCAGAAGGTCACGCCAGACACCCGTGCAGACGTGAAATTCGTTGATGACGAAGAACTAGCATATGTCATGCAGCGCTATCGAGAAGTTCATGATTTAATACATACAGTACTAGGAATGCCTACTAACATGCTTGGTGAGTTGGTCAGGCTTTAGCTGGTAATCACCTACGATGCTTTTTAAACCTGCGTAGATTCTATGCGCAATGGAATTCATTAGGCTTGGAGCCTTTAATAAGGTTCTAGCTGCCAAACACAGTCATGCGTGCAAAATATATAATCATGAAGGCTCTATGGGTGAGACATTGAGAGCATGTTTAATTTTGTGGATTAAAGAAACCTAACAAGAGTTGTCTGTTGTAGGAGAAGTAGCTGTTAAATGGTTTGAGGCTGCTCAGACAGGTCTGCCCATGTGCATTATGGGAGCGCTCCTCGGTCCACTCCGGCTATCAACAAGGTGAGCCTCAAGACTCCACTGTACTCACTGTAGTCAATATTATATACATGATAAGTAATGGTACATGAAAGTGTCAACACCAAAAAGTCCCTGGAACCCTGAGCGTACATGGGGTGGAGGAAAGGGGCGGGCCTAAATTTGAACTAAAGCATCTGTTAAAAAAAGAAATGATGTTTCAGTGAAGACTTATATAATTTTTTTTTTTTTAATTATTATTATTATTATTTATTATTATTATTATTATGAATGGGGCTGGTGGCGTAGTGGTTAGGGTGCTGAGCTCATGATCAGGAGGTCGTGGGTTCGAATCCCCGTTAGACCCCCACTGTGCTAAGACCCCTGGGCAAGGTCTTAACCACAAGTGTGCCTCTGTCCACCCAGCAGTATAAATGGGTACCAGTAAAAAATACCGGGAAGGTAACCTGTGTTGGACTAGCATCCCATTCAGGAGGAGTTGAACCCCTAGTCGCTTGACGCTACGGAAACCGGGGATAAGCATCGGCCTGATGAGCCACTAGGCTCGGGTAATTATTATTATTATTATTATCTCTGCTCTAAGGAAGACTTACAAAGACAGACAAAAGGAGGAGGATGTACTGATTTGAGCGTAAGCAAATTGTCAAGCTGAGATTTACTGGAGATCATCCAGTAGGGAAGTCTGTCTTTACGTTATTGTCTACATTTCCTCTGGAATTTTCAAGGTATTTTATGTCTTTGTCACAACTGTTAGTCATTCCCCTGTGCCAATTTTTGGTTTCACGTAAACAGTATTGTTCACCCATCAAACTAGGACAAGTGACACCCGATACAACCCTGCCCATGGCATCTGTCTAGAGGTTCTATAAATACGACACCTTAATACCTTATATACATTTATATATAGAGTATCTGCTCTCGACATGTGCACATACTTGTGAAGCCAGTCACAGGATACTCAGAGCAGGCAGCCATCATGAATCCTTGTAAAAAAAAAAAAATGATAACACGCACCTCAGTTTGATTTTTGTCTCCGATTTAGCCGGATGAAGAAGCTGGCGATGTCTCTCGGGCCGTGGGCTTTCCGGAGCGGCAGTCGTGCACACTGCATGTTGAGTGTTTTCTACGAGCGCCGCTGGGATCAGAACCTGGAGGAACTCCGAGAGGAGCTGAACATCGAGCCGCCACCTCTCATCGTGCCTACAAGGAGCAAGACAACAGCCTCAGAATCCTAGCACACATTCATACTTGAACTTTAATGACGGAACGATTGCTGTTTGATTGCTGGAGATGATATCTTTGTGTATCGGTGTCTATTGGTTTTAGTTATAATGCAGAGATTTGTTAGACTAAAGAAAAAAAAAACCTTATGACATCACTTTAGGAGAGGAGTGATTCACTGCGTGCGTGTCTGACAGGACAATACTTCATTCATTCATTCATTCATTCATTTTGTAAGCCGCTTAATCGGCTGACTCTGGGCGTGGGCGGGGTACACCCTGGACAGCTCGCCAGGCCATCGCAGGGCCAACACACTCACACAACCATTCACACTCACACCTAGGGGGAATTTGGAACAGCCAATTAGCCTACTGTGCATGTCTTTGGACTGTGGGAGGAAACCGGAGTACCCGGAGGAAACCCATGCAAGCACAGGAAGAACAAGCAAACTCAACACAGAAACACCCGAGCCTAGGAATCGAATCCAGGCCTTCTTGCTGTGAGGCGGATGTGCCAACCACTGCTTCACCATGCCGCCCAGGACAATAATGCCTTTTCATATACATTTTTTCAGGTGGAAGAGGGAAAATGAGGACCTGCTGTGCTTAAGGAAGCAGCATAAAGGTGCCATAGGCTGTAGGTCTGTGAGTTATGTGTGACTAATTCCACACTTAAAATTCCACAAGAGTGGTATTAACTCGTATCCGACTCATTCTGAGACTTTCTGTATTATTTTAATGATTTATCCAGGTTTGATTTTGCGTAATGTATTACACACATTTACTGTTAATCATCCTATCGGGATCAGTTGGTTCTTTTGAAAGGTACACCATGTGTACACATCCTTTAGGAATGTCATCGTTTTCTGCTTCCTGTTTGTAAATTGATTAAACAGTCCTTAGAAGCTGTTAGACAATAATTCAACAGTTTTCCTCAAGCACTTGTTAAGCTGAGATAGTGGAATAAAACTGTTAGAAGTAGTTTTATGACCTATAACCAGGTTACTGGTGCAATAGGTTTAACCACAGTGCCTAAATGGGGACAGAATAAAGTCGCTAACGGTGAAGTGGGTGTGGATGAATAAGATTTAACTGATTTGTGAACTCACTATTTTCCGTTACCATGTACACACCTCCAATAAACGGATGCTGCATATATATTTTATATATATATCTGCAGTTTCTATTCGCAAGGTCTGTGATGACATGGATTTCCTAACCCACAGCCTACTTAAAAAACAAGTTAAAACTATAAGAGTTTAGGAGGATAATAAAGTGGTTTGGGAGTGCAGTAATAAAACAACAAAGTAACAAGAGGTAGTACAAATATACTGACCAGCAGACAACTCCCCCAGTCATGTAGATTTATTCTAAGGCAATGGCATGAACTATTTTTAAAAATCATTTCTACATAAATTGTCATATTATTTGAATTAGTATATAATAAAAAATTACCTGTTGCACCTTTAATTGTTAAAAAATTGAAAATAAAGATTTGTCTGAAATCTATCTGCCATTTTACTTTATAACTTGTAACTCCTCATTCTTTACCTTTGCCCAGAGGTATTGTAATCTTTGGCGTTTGTGTGTCGATCTGTCCATGTGTTTGTGAACAAAATCCTGACCACACCCGTGCACGGATTTTCACCAAACTTGGTGCGGACACTACAATACCTGAGGCTCAGAGATGATTTGATTTTGGAATGTCAAGGTCAGAGGGGAAGGTCAGAGCAAGGTCACAAAGTTTGGACGATAGAGCACTTCTAATTTTAAAGCGAGTGCCGATTGACATGCTGCTACTATGCAACATTAATAGGAAACCATATATGGACTTTCAAGTGAGACATATACTTTTGACCTTGAAGGGTCAAATCCTAGCCATTTTGCAAAACCTTAAAACGAGTTTTTGCAAATTTGGTATGCCATGCTACCTGATGGAGGTACTTTACGCTTTGTGAGTGCACCTCTAGTTTTAAATTGCCATTACCGGACTGGACTGCTTTTGTAGCCCTGGACTACAAGAAATAATGCAGTAAAGTCTCTTGACTGCTATTTATTCCAGTATTATGAGTTAATTATGTGTGAACCATGCATGAGCACTGCCAGTGGTATTAAAGGAAGGGCTGAAAAAAACATTGACATTTAAATGAAGCTCATTATCAAACCGCCTTTTCCTGTTAACACACCCTTTGCTTTTAATTCCATTAATTAACCCTCTCCAGGCTAAGGTTGCAAATCTGCAACACCGAATAAGTTAATTTCCAGACAAACTTTCATGACATGATTTTAAACATTTGAGTACCACTGCAGGACTTTGTAGTAGAAGTAGTAGAACTCTGAAACTGCTGGGTTGTTCAATGAAAATGTCCCCTAAACTGCAACAATTGTAGTTGAGGAAGCATTTATAAATCCCGTAAAAGAGGGCTTGTAGTTCATTCCATTGTGGCATCAGAAAACTTGCAATTCAAGTTTTACAGTTTAAATTGGCAAAACAGGAAAATAAACTGCTTTTAATCACTTCAATCGTTATCAGTTTTGGTTTTATTTTATCATGCTGAAGTCCCCTAAGTTGACCATTAACAGTTAACCATTGTTGCAAATTTGCAACATCCCATAATGCATTGCAGAGAGCAGTAAAATTTTAAATAACAGTATTTGTCCAACCCCATAAGGTAATTTTCACTTAATATTGGATTTTTTTCCTATAAAAGAAAATTCGTTTGACCTTGACAGGATTAAAACCTTATGTGGTTTGTTAGTAATAGGTAGCTCCTAAACGTAATAATGGAAATGGAAATAATGCAAATAAAAACTCAACACAGTTAAACATTCATATCTTTATTTAATTTAACTTTAATTTTTTTTTTTATTTTATTTTTTTTGCTCCCACCCCAGGCTGTTGTAGCAAACCTGCCAAACTGAGACTCATCTTTGGAATTTAATAATGCGTACTTTTGCCAGACAGTACTCGCCCCAATTTGAATTCCATACACATATACACAAGATTCAATCCTTTGTGATATGAATACTCACTTATTCATTTCCTGTACCACCTACTCCTACTAGGGTCACGGGGAGGTTGAATACTATCTCAGCTGACACTGGGCGAAGGCAGGGTACACCCTGAACAGCTTGCCAGACCATCACAGGGCCAACACACACATACATTATGTATAATACTTATAGTATTATAGTTTAAACGTCCCAGACTTTTGAAGATAGGCAGCATAAATTATTAAAATATTTTTTTTCTCTACTGAGCTACTTAAACGGAAATTCTAGTGGCAGTAGGGGTACTGTGTGTGTGTGTGTGTGTGTGTGTGTGTGTGTGTGTGGGGGGGGGTTATGTGTTGGCACTGTGATGGACTGGCGAGCTGCTCAGGGTGTACCCACCCTTACACATAGTCCTAGTAGTATTGCACGGTTTAGCAAATTAATAAATGGATTAAGCAAAATCTTTATGTGAAATTATGCGCATGCGCCATACAGACTAGGCTGTGAAGCAGAGAAACATGCGCATGCGCAGAGCCGATTAGGCAGCTACCGTTTGATTAATTATCCCTTATTCTAACAGTACCCCACAACCACTTTTTATTTGTTTATTTGTTTGTTTTGCTGTTAAAACCCCATCTGACTGTGGTATGAGTTCCTTCAGTAATTATTTATTTTATTTTTTTAAAAATAGTCAAATTTCCCTTTAAAGAAGAAAACCTGAGACTCCCTGATTTGCATTTTGCTCAGTTTTTAATAGCTGATCATAGGATAATTGTTCAAAATGAAAGTCTAAACCATATTATGTTTAAAGTCACTCACCCGACGTGTATTTCCCTTAAATCCCCTCAAGTGTTTCACCTTGGTAAGATGGAAAGTCTGTAAAGTACCAGTCCATGGTTTCTGATTATCTGGACCTTGAGCAGGTGTGAAATATTCCCCTAAAATTTCTAAGCACTGCTCCATGTTAATGACTTATTATTAGATCTAGCTCTTGTACTTCGTTTGTCTCTCTTTCTGTCTTCAACCTACACTACAATATGCAGTACAGTGCGGTCTGTATAGCTGGTTACTTTATGAGAAATAAATAAATAAATACATACAATTTAAGGCACAAGATCTAGAAGATCTAGAAGTTACAAGAAGTTTTGTACTATGGCTCCCTCTACTGGATTAAAGGCATAAGAGCACAAATGCTGTTGTAGTGCTACTCACTCATTATTATTATTATTATTATTATTATTATTATTATTATCCATTCATTCATTTGCTGAACCACCTAATCCTACCAGGGTCGCAGGGAGGCTGGTGCCCATCTCAGCCGACCCTATAAGTGAAGGCGGTGTACACCCTGAACAACTCAGACCATTCAGGTCAATATACCCACACAACCATTCACACCCACACTCCCACCTAGGGGCAATTTGGAACAGCCAATTAGCCTAATGTGCATGTCTTTGGACTGTGGGAGGTGTTTGGCAAATGAATGAATGAATGAATGATCAAAACACTTCAGTCAGATTAAATTCACAGGTCATTTAATTCACAGGTCTAAGAGAATATCAAGCTGTACACTTGAGTTTAGTAACATAAAACACCAGTTGTGGGCTGTTGTGGGTTTATTTTTTATACCGAGGCTGTGCGTAAAAAAAAAATAAATAAAAAGCCAAACTACTACTTTTTTAATTGTTTTTTTTAAATTATCTATCTACTGTATCTGTGTCTGCCCGTCTGTCTATCTATCTATCTATCTATCTATCTATCTATCTATCTTACTGTCTATCTATCTATCTATCTATCTATCTATCTTACTGTCTATCTATCTATCTATCTATCTATCTATCTATCTATCTATCTATCTATCTATCTATCTATCTATCTATCTAT
>JBCNYH010000005.1:16867750-16882750 GCA_039654325.1 Tandanus tandanus
TATCTATCTATCTATCTATCTATCTATCTATCTATCTATCTGTCTGTCTGTCTGTCTGTCTGTCTGTCTGTCTATCTGTCTGTCTGTCTGTCTGTCTGTCTGTCTATCTATCTATCTATCTATCTATCTATCTATCTATTTGCCAATCTATCCATTTATCTATAATTGTTTAATTGAGGGAATTTTACATTAATTAAATATAATTAATTTAATATTACAATAATTAAATATATCAAAATATATAATATATACAATAATAAAAAAAAAGTAATGTTGCACAGGTGCCAGTCATTTTTCCATATCCATTTTTAACAGATTGTAGGTGACTCCATGTTACCTCATATACTCTTTGTTAGAGTAAAGTGTTTTGTTTGAATGGAGCGTTGAACTCATCATCTGTACGTTTATTTATACACTCCACTCATTTCTGCCAGGCTTCTCAGTGGGTGGCAATAGTTCTAGTGCTGATTGTATCCATCTCTGTGGTGGTATTTTGTTCACTGTGTTAAAAGACAGGTGATAAAGATAAGGAGGATGAAGGAGTGAAATCATGGGTGTACCAAAACGAATGTTACGTTAGATTTTACAAGTTTAACCAGGTTAAATGTCTCTGCAGGAATGTGTAACCTGCTCACACACCCATCACACTTCAGTAAACAAAAGCATTAAAGAGGTGGAAAGGTGACATTTAAAACAATGAGTCATGTGATTCAGATTGCTCTGAGACTGAGATGTGCTGCTGTGAGCTTTAATCCTCCTTTCTTTTTTTGCGGTGCGGTGGTAAGTGCTGCGGCCTCACAGAAAAAGGTTCGAGATTTGAATCTCATCCACGGTCCTTTCTGTGTGGAGTTTACATGTGGGTTTCCTCTTGATGCTCCAGTTTCCTCTGACAGTCCAAAGACACGCACATTAGGTCAGTTGGCTACTTGATATTGCCCATAGATGTGAATGTGCGTGTGATTAGATGTTCGTTAGCCCTGTAATAGTCTGGTGACCTCGTATGATGTCAGCTGGGATTGGCTCCAGTTGCCATGACGACCGTGACTTATAAGCAGTACAGACAACAGATGGATGGACTTAACAACATGCCTCAGTGTCATCTACTGTCCATATACAGATATGAAAATAAGTTATTAAAATAAAAATAAAATCATGAAACAACATTAAATGTATTGGATCACATTACACATACAGGGCGGCACGGTGGCGCAGTGCTTAGCACGTCCGCCTCACAGCAAGAAGGCCTGGGTTCGAATCCCAAGCTTCTGTCTGTAGTTTGCATGTTCTCCTTGTGCTTGGGTGGTTTCCCTCATGGTAGTCCGGTTTCCTCCCACAATCCAAAAACATGCACAGTAAGCTAATTGGCTGTTCCAAATCGCCTCCACGTGACCCTAATTAGGATTAAGTGGTTCGGAAAATGAATGAATGAATGAATACTATATATACATAAGACAATCTGTGATATGATCCTGAAACAAATTTTCTACATAACTAAACATCATGATGACACTCCTGACATTCCAGCTACCATATTTTAACTATTTATTTATTTTCTCTAAGAATCATCTCTTAAGTCTGCTCAAAGTTCATGGCAAGTAAATGATGCAGGAAAGAAAAATACAGAATCCTTAATGTTGTTACACACTCAGCTTGTCAAAGTTTAAAAAATATATTACAGAAATAATAAAAAAAATAAAATAAAAACAATGCGGTCTTGTTTTTAAATCTTTCCATGTGATAATGTGCAGTGTTGATTCAATAAAAATACATTGGGAGATATACACTGTATCGTAGCATAAAAATGTCCATATGCTGTAAAACAAGACACATCTCTTTCACAAGGTTTATGGGAGGCACGGTGGCGTAGTGGTTAGCACATCCGCCTCGCAGCAAGAAGATCCCGGGTTTAACTGTGGAGTTTGCATGTTCTCCCTGTGATTGCGTGGGTTTCCACTGACAGCCCAAAAACATGCACATTAGGCTAACTGGCTGTTACAAATTGCCCCTTGGTGTGACTGTGTCCAATGATTATATGATTACAAAAAACAAGGATAAAATGTCATCAAATCCACAGCTGTATCTCTTTGGACTCACTACATTTCCCAGGAACCCTTGCACCACTCCCAGTCACATGACTTCGGACAGTCTCACAGCCATACCACTGACCAAAACACCTGATCTCGTCTGATTTCAGAAGCTCGATGAAGGAGGCCCTGGATAGGAGCCTTCTTGGGAATACCGGGTGCTCTTAGCATGTGATGTGAATCACGTATCCACGGTAATGTGACTAGGAGTGGTGCAAGGGGTTTCTGGGAAATGTAGTGAGCTGTAGGTACAGCAGAAGATATGATAAACGTTCATGTGAGAGAGAGAGAGAGAGAGAGAGAGAGAGAGAGAGAGAGAGAGAGAAGCAGGACATTAAGTCCCATGGGTGGGATGTCCCATAGTAGCGCCCCTCTCTATGACATCATCACAGTAGGTGATATATATACATTTTTATGTTTACGGCATTTGGCAGCCGCCCCTATCCAGAGCGACTTACATTTATAATTTATTATCTAACTCAACTGAGCAACTGAAGGTTAAGAGCTTTGCTCAAGGGCCTAACAGTGGCAGTTTGGTGGTACTGGGGCTTGAGCCCTCAACCTTCAGACCAGTAACCCAGAGCTTTAACCAATGAGCCAACCCTGTCCTTGCAGCAAAACCCCGCAAATATCAGCATAGAATTTAGCTAATAATACAATCAGTCAATTTGTGGCTGTTAAAAAATAATACAGAAGACAACATTAATTACCTGTCTACATTCAATTAAGGTAATAAATAAAAAAAAGCGGTGCATTTTTCACTTTCTAATCAGTACAAACAAAACCTACATCAGGAATAAATGTTGTATCACTTCTTTTACACTTCACATAAATCACCAAATCCTGATAACCCCCTCAACTGTTCTCATCTCAATCATTTTTGATATTTACATTTGGGGCGGCACGGTGGCGTAGTAGTTAGCACATCCGCCTCATTCTTGGGTTCGAGTCCAGGGCTCAGAGTGTTGCTGTGTGGAGTTTACCTGTTCATCCCGTGCTTGTGTGGGTTTCCTCCGGGTACTCCGGGTTCCTCCCACAGTCCAAAGACATACACATTAGACTAACTGGTTGTTCCAAATTGCCCCTAGGTGTGAGTGTATGCATTTACCCCGCTTTTGCCAAAAGAGTCGGCTGAGATAGGTTCCACGCTGGGCGAAGGCAGGGTACTCACCGCATACTCACCTAGGGGCAATCTGGAACAGCTAATTAGCCTAATGTGCATGTCTTTGGACTCTGGGAGGAAACCGGAGTACCCGGAGGAAACCCACGCAAACACAAGGAGAACATGAAAACTCCACACAGAAACGGCCTCGCCGAGTCCAGGACTCAAACCCAGGACCGTTTTTCTGTGAGGCGGACACGCTAACCACCCTGCCACGGCACCGCCCCGACTGAGAGCTACTATTAATTAAAATCTGTGACAATACAGACAATTCTTTCAAATAAATTCTTCCAAAAATTTCCCAAAATATTTCAGGTGAAATATTACACTGGCACGATATGATGGATTTCATACCCAAATAGAACGCATGTCAGATTGTGCAGACATTTTAACACCTAGGCTTCATCCCAGCCAGTTTGCTTGTCTTCATACATTCGTTCGATTCGTACGACTGTACATACATGTTAGTAGTGCAAAATAGACACACTCCGATCAGCCACAGCACAAGCAGGCAGCAGTGGCTCAGCAAAAGTGTCTCTTGTAGCATGGAGCACACAATTCGAGTCAGGATCGTAGAACAGTAATGTTTGCGTGGTCCAGTCCAGCAGCACGCCCACTTTCATGAGACTCTTCACGACGACCACTTGGACGACCTGCCCGTTGTGGCAATAGTTATAGTTTCCATCGTAGTGCGAAAGCACCCAGGATTTGGAATTGAAGCCTAGACGAGATTCGTTACTTGAGCCTTTGCGTTCCATGCTTCCGTAGCAGACGCCCAATTTAAAGGCAGAGGAGTCACCTACGTACAGCACCCAGGCATGCGTGCCCGAACTGATGGGGTCGAGGCAGAGAGCATTAGGCCAGTTGTCAAAACGAGCCGGTTCATAGGCAACAGGCTTCTTCTGGCGTTTAGGTCGGTAGGTGATGGTGAGCTGGTCAGAGGAGAGCAAAAGGTGGTGGCTGACGGTACGCTCATCAAAGTACATCCGAGCTCTAGCTGGAGAGAGGAGAGAAAGCACAGGAATGAGAGGACAGAGGGAAAATAAATGTAGTTCTGTATATAGTAAGTCTGCTGGGCTGGCTCATCAGAGCCAGAGCTTAGCCCCAGTTTCTGTCGCATGAATCGACTAGGAGTTCAACTCCTCCTGGATGTGATGCTAGTCCATCGCAGGTTACCTCCCCAGTATTTTTTACTGGTACCTATTTATACTGCTGGGTGGACAGAATCACACTTGATAAGACCTTGTCCAGGGGTCTTAGCATGGTGGGGGTCGAAAGCAGATTCGAACCCAGCACCTTAACCACCTATCACCTACACCACCGGCCCCACATAGTTCTATGTATACCAGCACCTTTGTTTTGGAGAACATCCATGCAATGTTCTAATCAGGCAATCATGTGAGAGCGGCTCAGTTCATAAATGCATATCATGAATATACAGTTCAGGTGCGTTAGTTACTGTGAGAGTCCATCATTTTGATCTAAGCATTATCCACTCTGAATAATGTTTTTAAATCTCCTGACAGCGGACCAATCAGATCACATCATTCCTGTGTAGCATGTATACGTACTAATGATGATTAATGAACTTTAAAGGGGAGATATTATGCTTTTTCTACTTCTTTGACCTAAAATGATGCTAAAGCAATGAATCGCCACGTTAGACGACGCCAGACTGTCAAATAATAAGGTCAGCCAATATTTAAGTTTTCCCTCTGGGGTGTTTGAGCTGGCTGTAAACATAAGGTTTTTTCTTTTTCTTTGGGCACACTAATGCATCACGGCGTGCTAGGCCTTCTGATTCGCTAGCCTTTCTCTACTAATGCGCAGTGTTATCTCAGCCTATCTCGTTCTGCCTCCCAGTGCACTAAGCATGAAGCTTTCAGTCAACCAGTCAGAGCAGAGTAGGCAAAGAGAGTGAAAAGATCATAAATGGGAGGAGGAAGCCAAACAGGCCATCCTGTGGGTGCGCTCAAAATCAGTGGGAGGTGGGAAAGCAGCTTTCTGCAGAACTGTAGAGTGTTTTGGATTAGTAATCATACTTTGGTGCTCCACTGGTGTCCGAAATGAGAAATAAAAAAGGTCTAAAAAAATAAGTATAATATCTGCCCTTTAATGCATTTATTAGCAGCAACATAATTTGTTATGGTGCCACAAATGTAACATTATACAATATAATTTTTTCTTTTTTTTCTTTGAAAGACACGGACGCTAACCCTGCTCTCTAAATACACACACAAACTGTTGAGGCAGTCAAACCTGTAATAACCTGGCTAAACAGGCTTTATTACAGCATAGATCTGAAAGCATGAAAGTGCTCTATGATGAAGACTTGAGAACAGCTTGTAGACAGCTATGCACATTCAGTAGCCACTTTATTATATACTGTACAAAAGTGATGCTCTGTGAAGGTTGGTTTTCACACTCATTTGGAGTTATACTACACAGAAATACAAAAAAAACCCCTCAAGCGTTATCCACTGGGAATAATGTCTAATATCTCCGAGATAGTGGGCCAATCAGATTGTGCTGTTTCCGTGTAGTATACACCAACAGACGTGACCTACCGCACAAAATCAGGATAATGCTTTAATCAATTAAAAATGTAAAATATAAAAGTCTTGTTTTAGTTTAATTTACTTATCTGTTCTCATGTAGTAGATACTAAAACAATTATCGACGCTCCATCTCCAGGACTATTCAGTGCTATCCACCTAGCCTTTGGTGAGTAATTGTTTTATGTGTATATGATATTGATGATATGAGGTGTAGACTCACCGGTTGGTCCTAGGAGCAGCGCACTAGCCCACAAGCCCAACATGAGTTTACTGTTACTGCAGTCCTTGTTCAGATTCAGGTGTTCTGAATCTTTCGGCTCCCCAACACCTTCTGCGTCCTCAACCCTGATCCAAACACACAGACAACCCAGTTTTACTATCGCCTTTAAGACTCCATCCATTTTGTACGTTGTTCTGGCTTAGATATCAGTCTGAGAAATTACCTTTCTGATATTTCCAAGTTCGAGTTCTGCAAAGTAAGAGTCAGAAATTCAGTGGTCAGTCCAACTGGTTAGTGTTACCACCATCAAAGTACTATTAGGTCATTTAGGTGACTGCTTAAGGTATTAGCGTGGCCTGTTTTGATCATTATTTATTAATATTTTAGTATTAATATATTAATATTAATATAATATATTAATATTAATATAGGTGGCAAGGTGGTACAGTGGATAGTACATCTGCCCCACAACAAGAAGGTCCTGGGTTCGAGTCCCGGACTCACCAAGGGCGTTTCTGTGTGGAGGCTGCATGTTTTTCCTTGTGCTCTCATGGGTGTCCCCCGGGTACTCCGGTTTCCTCCCACAAACCAAAAACATACACATTAGGCTAATTAGCTGTTCTAAATTGCCCCTGAGTGTGAGTGTGATTGGTTGTGTGAGTGTTCGCCCTGTGATGGTCTCGCAAGCTGTTCAGGGTGTAACCCACCTTCGCCCAGTGTCGGCTGAGACAGGCTCCAACCTTGGCCCCAATAGAAGTGAGTATTTCTCAATGATAGCAATGATTCTTTGCCAACGTCTTTCTCAAAAATAGACATTAGACTTGGGTCATGTGGCCAACCACCCTATAAATGATCGGTACAGGTTAATTAGAATAGCTTATTTTCCTATCAATTCACTTACTGTGTGAACACAAACACATGTACAGATGCAGAGAGGTAGGAAAAAATACTTGTGTTCTTCAGTCAACAAAGATGGTTACTTTGTGCAAGTTATAATCCTGAATAAATATTTACTGGTAATTAGACTTGAGTGAATAAGTCAACTTGAGTCAACTGTACTTCTACCCAGATGACAAAAATGTCTTACATGGTAGATTATGTATAAATTTTACACTCGCTCACTCACTCATTTACCGAACCGCTTAACCCTCTTAGGGTCACGAGAAGGCTTAAGCCTATGTCAGCTCACCAGACCTTCGCAGGGCCAACACAGACAATCATTCACACTCAAGGTCAGGGGCAATTGGAACAGCCGATTAGCCTAGTGTGCTTGTCTTCAACCAGAGTACCTGGAGGAAAAACTGCTTTAGCTAATATTAGCTTGTTGTAAGGTAATTGAACAGATGCTAGCACAACAGTTTTGCTTCATACTTATTATCTAGTTGGCAAATAAATGCAGTTTACATATTCATCATATCAGTGATTGCTGTGAGTGTTTTCCTGTAAAAAATTATTCAGATACCACCCAGGCTTCCTACAGTCCTCACCACAAGCATGATGTCTGTCGAGTTTGTGAGCATGTGCACCAGGCTGGTGCGGGCATGTGTGAGGGTGGTGAGTGCCTTGGTCCAGTGTGCCCGCTGTGTTAGGAGACACTGCTCAATTCGCTCCTCTTCCCTGTGTACAGTCTCCAGCAGACGCTGTTCCTCCTCATCCAGGGCTTCACGCACGGCATTCACCTGAGCCACGACTCTCTCACGGGCATTACTCGCCTCCACCTGCATATCAACATTAAAGTGTTTAAAAACATTCCAGGAAGCGCTGCTATAGGAAAATAATCAATGATACGGGTGATGCAATGTTGCCCCACACAAAGCAGAGTTACTAGAAGTACTTTGGAAGTATTTTATTCCTCCTATATAACAGTAATATGTCAGACGTTTATATCACTTACACATCAGTCAAAAAAGATTTTGGTAGTTCTTGTAATTTTGTAAATTATAGCAGCTATTTATCTGTTATGAAAGGTAGTCATGCTGGATTTCGTAGCGCCAGAGTATGATGAGATTGAGTTTTATTATATCCACATTCACTGTGAGTGAATAAAAAAATATACAATATGATTTCCGCTTTGTGTTCCACGCACCTCACTGGCTTAAACCCAAACAACCCAGCAAACTGACAGCAACAATATCTGTGCTGGAAAAAAAATCAATAATAATAATTCTTGAAATTGTAAAAAAAAATACACATTCTTACCATCTAATACTTTCAATCCAAATTTTCTTACTTCTTTACGTATTATTATTAAAGGGTTTTTTTTTCAAGTGGAGAATTAATTTCCTTTAAATCTTGCCACCATCTTGTTTATTTTTTTGTACTCACTGTATATTTACCTGGTTTTTTTTTGTTTTGTTTTTTTAAACAAACTTGACGTGGATATGTACGACTATAGCGATCAGCTATATCAGTTATATCTGACTGATTAAGTGGAAAAAGTTTTATTTCGTCCATGCTCACTGGGTTGCGAGAAATAAAGCATAATTACCTTTCGTGTGAGCTACACGGAAGGTACTGTGATTCACCGATTTTTATTCCACAATCCATGGGTGCGCGCTTGGTCCTAGTAAGTTATTCAGTTTAGCAAGCCACTGATTAGCTGAATCATGTGTTTAGATAATTAGAAGTTCAACTTCATCTTCAAGTTAGACGGAGCATGTGCATGTCCGAAGACTCATAGTTTTCCTAACAAAAGTAAAATGTGAAAGTCTCATGTGACATTATATATACCAGTTGGTGCCACACAAAAGGTCAGTGAACATGTATGTTCGCCCCAACAGTCATTATTATTTTAATCAAATTCTGGAAATGTAAAAATTTACACTCATGGAAAATTTAACGGAAGAACCGGTCAGGATAGCACTGAGTCTGCACCTCACAGCAAGCTAATAAAGTCACATTCAGAGGAAACAATGTCTAGTTCTTTAAAATATATATTAAAATACTTCTTTATCAAATACTTTCTTTTCAAATGTTGTTGCTTTTAAGTTTAGAATGGTCTAGAACATCTAGAATATCTATTTGTGCCAATCATAGGCACCAATGAGCTCGTGTATGTAGAAGAGGGTAGATAGCACTTTCCTCCATGTATGTTATGCTGCCCTGTGATATCATGAGCAGCAGCTTGAAGAGATGTAGTTTGTTAGTTTCATGTAATTTGGGGGAAGCATGTGCTTGTGCTCTCATTTGATAACATGTCTAGTGTCAATCTATCGCACATTATGCTTATCAAGTGACTGTAAGGGCTGTGATTGGCTCAATAAATACATTTTATTTACAAATTAAACTGACCAAGAACACCTTCGGATAAGGATAGTTAGCAGGTTACCATATTTCTGTATAAAGTGTGACTAATCACCTGCAAGGTCTTGTCTTTTGCAGTCAGCGTGTTGTTTATGAAGCGCTCTATCTGTAGGGCTTGCAGCTGCATCGTCTCACAGATGTCCACCAGCTCGTTCTGGAAAAAAAAAAACAACAACACATACACAGTGAGTCAGCATTTTGTGTGCATTAAATTGAGGACAGACTTTAAAACTATGGTTTAATATCAGTAATGAAGGAGGCTGTCCCATGTCACTGTTTTGAAATGACATAAAAGGAAAAATTCACCCTGAAACAGTACTAAAATTTAGCATATACTAAACAGGAACGGTGTAATCTGATTGGTCTGCTTAACATGTTTGAATTGACATAACGGACACTCGCTGTTTGTCATGATCACCGGAAGCTCGTGGCGCCATCATTGTTGCGATTTAAAATGGAAAAACTTTACGTATTACCATAAAATATCATGTTTTGGTTTGTTTCCTCATAGTATATACTAAAACTTTAAATGAGTTTAAAGACATGCTGTTATTGATTGTGCTTTTCTTCTGTTTCCATATTGTATAGACCCCGTTAGCTACACATCGCTTAGTTCTGCTAGCGGAGAGCATAGCGTTCACCTGACCCGCCTCTGTCATGGTTAAACTTACTTTTTAATTATTTTGCTTAGAGTTCCATCTCGGAGTCTATTCAGTGACATTTACTTCAGTTACCCCTGCTACTACTACTATGTCAGCCAACACCCGAGCCAATACTCTCATTGGCTATACAATGCGATAATGGAAACTTGGTGGGTGGCACCTCCTCAACCAAGATTTGCATGATAGCCGTTGGCTCACTTGGAGCTCATCTGCCCCTTAACAGGTCTTGTATTTCGTCCTGCTGGGTGTCGTGCCACCCTCCTCATCAGCTCAAAGCTGGTAGGGGAGCTAGTTTAGTCGCCAACCACCCAACCATGTGGAAGGTTGTACCTGGTTACAATGTTAACAGTAGCAGAGCGAACTCTGACCTGACCTTACCTGACCTGAGTTGTTTATAAATTGAAGTTCTCTTACTGACACGACTACTTTTACTTTCTTTAACAGCTTCCTACCTACAACACTGTTTGTGGTAAAGATGGGAATTCATGTCTTCCTGCAAAGAGTGATGCAGCTGTGCTTTAGTATCTTTTTTGTCTCATTTGTACACCACTGCTCATTTCGATCAGCCTTGAAATCTTCACTGTGCCATGCTAACATCACCATCTCTGCTGTCATGTCAGTGCACTTCATTTCATTTCATGTCTTCACTACTATTTTATGGGATTTCTCAGCTCTTTTTTCCTTCCTAATTTAGTTGTAGCCAATTCCCACCCGTCAAGCATTGCCCCCGCCCATCACACATGACCACAACCACCCTCCTCCATGTAACATGATGCTGCCACCCACATCTTTACGAACTGCTGCACATGCACACTCAAGGACAGTCTTACACACTCTGAGAGAAAGCACTATCTACCACCACCACTTTGACATAGTATCTCCTCACTAGAATAACAATGCAGCACCAACAAACAGATTAGCACGTGAAATGCTAAGCACATGATGAATCTTTCACTATAAATATACCTGATGTGTTTAAGGGTGGAGGTTTCCTTTAAATGTCAGCACACTGAACAGCATGTGTTGTTCAAGTGTCAACTCCAAAACATTTCAAAGGAATTTGAAAGACAGTATAAGACCAAGCCTACATTTGAATATTTAACAGCAGAAAATGTTTCAATTGTTCATTTGACATTGCAGCATGGTGAGAATTGAACACATTTATTGAACACATTTGAACACATCTATTCATAAATTATTCTTTAATTTGACTACTTTAGACCAGTACTTTTGACAATACTCAAGACATCAAAACTAGGAAATAACACAGATGGAGCACAAACCTCCACCAAGGTTAAATAAATAAATAAATGAATAAATGAATAAATAAATGAATCGCAAGTTCGAATCCGGGTTGATGCCATAGCCATCCATGACTGGGAGTCCATGGGAGCTAATTGGTCGAGCTCTCACGGGAGGAAGGGATGGCATACGCTCACTTCCCTATCACTCACAGCGATCACCAGCCAATCATGAGCTGATTCGTGAGCTTATTCGTACGAGGGGGCGGATAGCGATTTCCCTCCGAGTGTGTTAGGCCGCCCCCAAACACGCATGCGCTGCAGTTCGAAAAGAGGCGGGCGGCAGCATCACATGTCACGGAGGGGGCATGTGCTTGCTTACGCCCCTCCCTGGTCGGTGGTGGTCGTGTAATAGGGAAGGCTAAAAGTTGATGGGTGGGAATTGGAAACGACAAAAATTAGGGAGAAAATGGGGGAACCCCCCCCCAAATAAATAAATAAATAAATGAATGAATGAATGAATGAATGAATATATAAATAATTAAAATAATTAAAATAATTTAAATTAATAAATAAATGCATACATAGTACACTACTCCTGCTGGGCCCGCTGTAATACTACACTTCCAAAAAAAATCATCCTATTTAAAAAGGCTAAAGAATCCTTAAAAAAAATTCCTGCATTCAGAATTAGAATCGGGATCATCTCCAAAATCAGATGGAGTCTTCCTTTTCCAAAGCCTCACCTCTGGTAGAAATTTCATGAAAATCTGCACCTAACTTTTTGTGTAATCCTGCTAACAAACACACAAGCACATACTGCTAGCAAACACACAGACCTAACCAAAAACAACCTCCTTGGCCACTGTTTATTCTGGTGACAGCTTAAGTAGCAAACAAATGGCATTATCTTAACCAACCAACCAACCATGACGTAGTCTCCTGGAGTGCTTTGGCAAAAGGAATGAATGGATTTTCATACCATCTTAAAGGTTCCTATTCACTAATGAATAGCTGATGTGGTTTATGTTCCATTATAAGTGCATTTTGGCTAAATACAAAGGTTTACTGGTAAATCTATCCCAGCTCAAGGGCTTAGTATATCTTATTAACCTGTTTCACATCTTGTTTTGGTTCTGTATGGCCAGAGGCACGATCTTGTGCGTGCATGATAACGTGGCAGTGCAACCGTACAGCGGTTCGGAAAATGAGTCATTCATTCATTCATTTTCTAAGCCGCTTAATCCTAACTAGGGTCGCGGGGAGGCTGGCGCCCATCTCAGCCAACTCTGGGCGAAGGCGGGGCAGACCCTGTACAGCGCAATACAGGCAATTGCAGGGCAACACACACAAACACACACACACACACACACACACACACACACACACTCACACTTAGGGGCAATTTGGAGCCTCCACTTAGCCACTTAGCCTGCAGTGCATGTTTTTGGACTGTGGGAGGAAAGTGGAGTACCCAGAGGAAACCCAGGCAAACACAGGGAGAACTTGCAAACTCCATATTTAAATATATATATATATATATATATTACAAGAAAGTGTGTTGCTCATAAAATTTGTTTTGGTTGATTAAGACTCAGTTTGTGATGATGGGTCATACATCTTTCAGTAATACAAACAAACAAACAAACAAGGAACTAATTGGAAACATTACTAACAGCAAACGTTATATGTCAGCATGATAGATAATAACACTTCCACTGCATTGGCTACAAAGCAAAGACTAAAACTCATGACCTTAAGCGGTTCATGACTCACCCGTACAGCCGTAGCTCTTAAACGCAGATTGATCACTTTGTGATTCCGGCAGGATCCCTGATTAACGCACTGCTCACAAACCGGCCTTCCTTCCGTCCGACAGTACCGGTCAGGTGCCACTTCATGCACGGTGCACACCATCCCCTCCCCGGCGCTGGAACCATCAGTAGAAGAGCCTGTAGCCGCCGTGCCATTAATGTACCGACAATTGCTTTCAGTTCCAGATAGATGCGAGGCTTCAGGATGTTTTGCGCTCAAGCCCGTGCTGTTGATGAGTCCATCTGGGGAGAGCTGGATTCCATGGTCCGGTTCGTGCTCGTTGTCCTGTAATGACACCACTGCCAGATCACAAAGTCCATAATCCTTACTCATGACTGCCCTTACCAGGACAAACAAACGTTTCCCCCCCTTTTTTAAAGCTGTTCAGTATTACTTTAAGCTAGAAAATAATTCCTCGAGGTAAAGTCGGACGGACGCTGACGGTGTTGCTCTCTCAGCACTGCAGGTGCATCCAGTTCTGCGGCCTGACCCTACCTGGCGCAGGTGTGTAACACGGAAGTGCTCCCGAGTCGCACAGCCAGTTTTCCGAGTAACACCTTCTTTCATTGAGAGAGAGAGAGAGAGAGAGAGAGAGAGAGAGAGAGAGAGAGAGAGAATGACTCTCGGTGTCTCAGAAGGGTCCAGTTAATCAGGTCTTGAACCTGATTCACTCAACCTGATCCCCATCCAAGTTCCTATAGGAATGGAAGTACTTGTACAACATTATCTATTACTGCTAGTTCAAACCCCCTTCAGGAAGCCAGGACAAGCTTGAAAAAGAGGTTAAAATTGTTGGCTAATCGTTGCCAAGCAGTTTAAAGGGGCAGTGTCATAGCTGTTTGAAAAAAAAAAAAATAATAACCTAAAGGTAGGCTCACACCACACCGCTGGTGGTAACAATCTTCAGAAATTTTTCAGCATGTTCAGAATTTTTGAGACATTGGTAAAGATCGGTACATCATCGGTAAAGATACATTGGGAAACCAAACATTGGGACGCATCGGCCAATGGCATTGGTATCGCATGAGCCTGCCTTAAATATGATCAATGGTCCCATCAAACAAGACATTGTCATTCATATAGATTGTAATCTGGTTTATGAAGGATCCTAGACATAAACTGGATTCATATGTAATATTGAATTCATATTGCTTGGGGTTTCAAACATGCACAGAGATTTGGTTCACAAAGTCAGTATTGTTTCTAAAATATTCTGAAAGCTTAAAAGTTCTCTGGTTATATAAGGAAAGTTCATCAAAATTTCCAGGAAGGTTATTATTTCATGGTCTAACATTGTCTGGTAAATAAAGCATTGCTAAATGTGTAGTATATATGTAATTACAAACTAAGCTTCTGGGAATTCTAATGTGCAATGTTCTCTTATAAATTATGCATTATCTGGCAGGGAATGTTTGACAAGTGTTTAATAAAAACCATAATGGTATCTTAAATGGAAATGTATTAATACAGAGTATATTTGCAAATAATATATACTCACATTCTGGTTACTTTCCTGAAACTCTCTTTAAAGGGGACATCTGATGCTTTTCCCACTTTTTTGATCCAAAAATGTTGTTACAGTGTTGAACAGATGTGTAAAATAATGCAAGAAGTTTTCCATCTAGGCTGTTCGAGCTGCTCGTAAACACAAGCCTTTTTTTGGGCACACTAATGTGTCACAGTGTGCTGGGCTTTCTGATTTTTGATTTACACAATTTCCTCCGGGATCAATAAAGTATTCTGATTCTGATTAGCTGGCCTCCCCCCACTGCTCCCCCCACACATCGGTATCTCTGCCCGTATCGGTCTGCCACCTAGCGCACCTAGGGAACCAATCAGAGCACAGTAGGTACTGAAACAGAAAGACCATAAATAGGAGGAGGAAGCCAAACAGGTCGTTTAGAGCATGCGCTCAAAATCAGCATTTCAGGGGGAGGTGGGGAAGCAGCTTCCTG
>JBCNYH010000005.1:16895076-16906045 GCA_039654325.1 Tandanus tandanus
TTCACCCATTTCTTTCCACTGAGGCCACTCAGATACTTGTTCAGTCCCTTGTCATCTCAAGACTAGACTACTGCAACGCACTCCTGGCAGCTTTTAAACGCAATTCGACCTCTGCAACTGATCCAGAATGCAGCCGCACGGCTTGTTTTCAACCTTCCAAAATTTTCCCACACCACTCCACTGCTACGATCTCTCCATTGGGTTCCTGTAGCTGCTCGCATTAAATTTAAAACACTAATGGTTGCCTACAAAGCCAAAAATGGACCTGCACCCTCCTACCTCAAAGCACTTATCACACCATGACAAACCAGTATAAAAAAATATTCACTGATGGTGACTTTAAAGCACTTCTGTAAGTCGCTCTGGATAAGAGTGTCTGCTAAATGCTGTAAATGTAGCCTAATGTGCATGTCTTTGGACTGTGGGAGGAAACCAGAGTTCTTGGAGGAAACCCACACAAGCATAGCAACGCCCTCGTCTGGGAATTCAAACCCAGGACCTTCTTGCTGTGAGGCAGACGTGCTAATTACTACACCACCCACACTTTTCTATCAATTGATCCTACTTTCAATAATCTCTTGGGTATGGGTCCTGCTTGGTTGGATAGAGAACCTGCACCCACAGCAGCCCTTTGTGGATAAGGTTGAATACCCCTTCTCTGGTGTGTCATGGATGCAGAATTTTCCAAGGTGATTAAAGGTGGGGTTGGTAATCTGGAAAGCTAGCAAAATTTGAAAGTGGCATCTTCTCCAGGCTCTGACTAAACCCTCCCCTGCCCTTGGAGGCATTCCACCGCTCCACCCTTTAGGCAGTTTAATTTTATCCCCAAAATTCAACTATGTGCTCTGTGCCAAATTATATAAAAATTCCAAATTCATTCATTTATTTATTTGCTGAACCGCTTCATCCTATTAGGGTTGCCAGGAGGCTGGAGCCTCTCTCGGTCAACTATGGGCGAAGGCAGGGTACACCCTGAACAGCTCAACAGTCCATCGCAGGGCCAGCACACACAAAACTATTCACAATCACAACTAGCCGCAATTTGGAGCAGCCAGTTTGCCTAATGTGCATGTCTTTGGACCGTGGGAGGAAACCGGAGTACTCAAAGGAAACACATGTAAGCATGAGAAGAACGTGCAAATTCCACACAAACGCCTGAGACCGGGACTTGAACCCAACACCTTCATGCTGTGAGGCGGGCGTGCTAACCATTACACCACCATGCCGCCTGGATATAGAAATTGATCTGGATCATCCCCAAAATCTGACGGAGTCTTCCATGGTCCATACTCCAGGGGCAATCTAGAATTAGCCTAATGTGTGTGCCTTTGAACTGTCGGAGGAAACTAGTGTGCCGGGAGGAAACCCACGCATGCATAGGGAAAACATGCAAACTCCAAATGGAAACGCCAGGCCCAGGAATCGAACCCGGGACCTTCTTGCTGTGCTAACCACATTACCACCGCCCTGAAAAAAAGGAATCAAATGAATTTGTAGTAAAATAAAAGCCTAGTGTTATAATGATTATAAGTGTTATAATGATTTAAAAGGGTTACCTAGATCCAGTTTGGTCTCATCTGTACGCAGTAACAACTCCAGGTCGCTAGAGGGCGCAGACGACATGTTAAAGGAAGATTGTGCCATCTCTGGGTTGTCTTTTCAGTTTTCTTCGCCGCTTACACGGAAGTGGACAATAACAAAGTCATCAGCTGCAATTTCTTTCTACATAAAGGTTTAAAAGAGGAATAAATAAACGTGATGGTCAACCTTGGACTCCAGAAGGTCGATGACGCCCTTGTGGAGAAACATCCGGTGTGTTGGTCTAGTTTTATTTGGTAATAAATCATTTAAAACATAGTTATGACATAGTAATAATAATTATAAAAATAATAACACATCCTTTAATAACATGATTGTTTGATTCAGGGTTTGCAGCAGTATGCAGCGTGTCAGTCCCGAGCATTTATGAAAGGAACAGGAAGCTTCATAATTGGTTGGTATCTGAGTAATTATATTTTCAGTATAATATATAAATAAAATTCAGAAACATACTTATAAATAAAATTTAGGGTTATTTTATGAGCACAATCCACATATCGGAGTTGAATTCCTGTTTCTAATTGGTTGATAACCTCATCGCAGACAGTAGTCCCGGCTCTAAGGCAAATCACGGATGTATGTATTAATGCACTCAATTTCGGTTCTGTTAACAAGGGACACTAAGCATGTTCGTAGCACAGCAAGCATTACAGAAAAGACTGAAGTATCCACTCCAGTGGAACCTTCTGATCTCTATCGGTAAGTTCTTGTTCCATGTTTTATTTTAATATGTTAATTCCTCCACATGTGCAAAAGGGTCACGGCGAGGCTGGTGCCTATCTCAGCCGACACTGGGCGAAGGCGGGGTACACCCTACGCAGCTTACCAGACCATTGCAAGGCAACACACACAACCATTCACACCTGGCACAATTTGGAACAGCCAATTGGTCTAATGTGCATGTCTTTGGACTGTGGGAGGAAACCGGAGTACCCAGTGGAAACCCACACAAGCACAGGGAGAACATGCAAGGTCCACACAGAAGTGTCCTCGCTGAGCCTGGAACTCAAACCCAGGACCTTCTTGCTGTGAGGCCGACGTGGTAACTACTACGCCACCGTGCCGACCAAAATGTATTTATTAATTCCGATTAGGGTGGCATGGCGGCCTTGCGGTTAGCACTTCCGCCTCACAGCAAGAAGGTCCTGGGTTCGAGTCCTGGGCTCGGTGAAGGCGTTTCTGTGTGGAGTTTGTATGTTCTTCCTGTACATGGGTTTCCTCTGGGTACTCCGGTTTCCTCCGACAGTCCAAAGACAGTTTTCAAATTGCCCCGGGGTGGAGTGTGAGTGGTTGTGTGTATGGTGGCCCTGCAATGGTTTGGCGAGCTGGTCAGGGCGTACCCCGCCTTCGCCCAGTGTTGGTTCGGATAGGCTCCAGCATCCCCATTTATTTCCAGCACCAAACTTTCTGTCTGATCTCAAGACTTTTGGTCGTTACTGTATAAGGTGAATCACTGTCCCTTTTCTGAAACTTTCTCCACCAGTGGCTTCCTCAGTGTTCAGCTACACCGTAACACGCTGGGAGACGATGAAGTGCACAGAGCTGTGGGTTTTCTTGGAAAAAGGACAACTACCTGATTCCAGTCCATGTAGTGAGTGTTCGTCTGTACACACATTTCCTTTAACAGAACAGCGGCTGCGTCCGTATAACGTCGGTTAAGTGTTTATTAACAGAACGTCTCTTGAGTTTATTCTATGAGTATGAGAGCGAGGAGTCAGCACATAACTCGGACGTACAACGCTGCCATCTTACCTGCCCTTTGACCTGGCTGTTTGTAACATTAGCATTAGCTTAGCAATTTCCACCAGCTTGTACTTCATTTATGCTCATCATACTTAATTTCGTTTGACTAGATTTCATTTCTATTTGTACGATTTTCTTTTTCTTTGTGGGAAATCATCCCGTCTTATTCAGAGACTGACTGAATTATGGGATACCGTAGTGTGAGCATAATGTGGTACCTTCTCATACTACGGATTTCATGAGTCATCCGGGTAACTTTCGACTACTATTAAATTCCTACTGTGTATTTAAGCATGCCACATACTTATTTTGCGCATTAACAGTATGGACATATGAGGATTCGGACGCAGCCCGTGAGCTGGTGAGACATAAGATTTGAACTGCAGGATGAAAACATGTCTCTATACTTCCTGGTCCACATATCATTTGAGTTTCTCAGTCTTTGCTGTCTTGTTAGTACTGATTTAAAAAGAAAATTAAAAATCCTAACTGTGTAATTTTCATTTCTTATTCAGAGCCTGAGATTGTAACACCTACAGCTCCCAAAGTCACAAAATACGGAGATGTAATGGAGTAAGCGCAAACCAACAGACTGGCTGTAATATCATGTGTTTTGAGGAATTTCCTCCATGATGGAGTGTATATAAAGTGCATATTGTTTATTTTTTTTACTTCAGGAACTATTAATAAACGTATAAACCTGGACACATGGTGTTTTTTGTTTGCACGTTCTGTGATACTGCTATTATTATATAGTATATATTACCTAGGAACGGTGCAATCTGATTGGGTCACAAATTCAGGATAATGCTTGATACAAATAAAAATGTAAAAATAAACTATAAAAATCTTGTTCTGTTTCCCTTTTCTCATGTTCCTGTGTATGTACTAATATATAATTATTCACCTCAGGCTCCAGACGGAACATCTCAGGGATATTCATCTCGAAATATAAAATCCAATGTGTGTCTGACTGTCTGTCTGTCCGCTACAGATTCGATGGTGTCAGCACGTATGCAGACACTATCCCATTCTGCCCAGTTTCATGTCAGGAAGTTAATGAGTGTACATATTTTCCCCTAAGAAGCACGACATGAGTGTAAATTGTACATTTCTGATGCATATCGCCTACCAGCCAACACTCGCTTATACAGATGTAGTAGTTATCTTGTAGATGAAGACAATCTAGTGGTGGTAAGTGGATCTGTGAGGCCTGTCTGACGTCACATACAGCAGATTCATTCATTCATTCATTTTCTAAGCCGCTTAATCCTAATTAGGGTCGCTGGGAGGCTGGCGCCCATCTCAGCCGACTCTGGGAGAGGGCAGGGTACACCCTGGACAGCTCGCCAGATCGCAGGGCAACACCCACAACCATTCACACTCACACCTAGGGGCGATTTGGAACAGCCAATTAACCTACTGTGCATGTTTTTGGACTGTGGGAGGAACCCGGAGTACCCGGAGGGAACCCACGCAAGCACATGGAGAACATGACCTTAAAACATATAATTTATTATTAGTAAGAGTTAATCAGTAACTACAGTAATGCTAAAGATGGGTAGTTGAAGTTGAGGCATTTGTATGATGCATTGAAATTGGTTGTAGATTGGTTGTAAATATATTTATTATATTATTATATGATAACATAGCTAGTATTGTCAGTAACTAGTCATTGTCTCAGGTTTTTTTTTGTTTGTTTGTGGCTACACACATCTGTATCTCAAGAACTGCTTAACACATCACTGTCAAATTTTTAGGGTAGCAACTTGGGACCAGAGGCTGAAAAAGGGTCCCTGTAGGTCAAGTTGACATTCAGCAAAATGGCCACCAATTGTTTATAATGGCTAGATAGTGGCTGGTGTGATTTCCCCTACCGAGGGTTTCCTCTTGGTTCAAATCCAGACAAGTTTACATCTTGACCTGATTGTACAGTAAGTCTGATATTCACAAGCGCAGTGCAAATGAAAAGATTTGGGAAAACAAAGGTTCTAATTTAATCTGAATAAGCAGAGGGATCAAAGTGCAGTCAGTGATAGCGATTAGAAACCTTTAACAATTTCAAGTAGCAAATGAACCACTTGAACTCCTGAGAGCCTTCATTGTATAATTTTCAGCATTTTGAGCATATAACAAATGAGTACATTCTAAAATAGGATATTGAGGGGCCCTGTGATAGACTGGTGACCTGTCCAGGATATACCCCATGCATGTTGGCCCGAATGTTTACACTAATCCAGAGCAATTCTTATCACACAAACATTTCTTTTAAAATAACGTGCAGTGGCGCAGCATAAGGCAACACGGTGGCGTAGTGAGTAGCATGTCCTGGTCTCAGTGAGAAAGATTCGGTGTGGAGTTTGCCTGTGTGGATTTTCTCCAGGTACTCTGATTTCCTCCAACAGTCCAGAGACATGCACATTAGGCTAATGGGGTGTTCCAAAGGGACCCCCAGAACGGTTCTGTTTTAGTTTATATGTCAGTGTCCCACAGATTGTATGATGAAAAGTCAATTTCTGCTATCTGTCCTGCCTAGATTACCCTTCCCTAGACCTGATATTGATTACTAGGCTTAACCCATGTAATGAAATGAGAAGAGAGCGAGAGAGAGAGAGAGAGGCACTCTAAATATTTTCATGGAGAGCATTTATCCTTGATCACAGCATGTAATCCCCAAAGGCACTGTTGCTCCAGTTGGTCCGGTCGAGGCTCAGCAACATTAATGCAATAAAATGAAGTCAGCTGACTACCTGAATGTACTGAATGAACAGCACGGATATAAAATGCGGACTCAAATAATGAAAGGGTGGTTCAGGGAGCACGAGGAATCATTTTCACATATGTATTGGCACCCCAGAGTCCTGATCTTAACCCTACTGAAAGTTTTCGGGACGTGCTGAAGAAGACTTTCAATTTTTCCATCATCGGCGACGAAAAATGAACCCGACACTGGATGGAAATAAATGTTATGTTACGTAAGTTTACGATTAAATTGATATAAACAAGGCTAAAGGGGGAACAAACAACATATTCGTGTGTGCGCATTTACATTTTTTTTTTTTCATTTTTATTTATTTATTTTTTGCTAGATAGCATATTATATTCCACAGCCATCTTGAGACTATACTATTCTTTGATTCGAAAATATAATCTCCTGGCCAACTGCTATTCAAACTGATAAAGAACAAAACTCAAACGCAGTTGCTTTTCAGCCAGCCAATCAGCGTGACGCAGTTCAACGCGCAACCAATGAGAGCGTCGGTGAGCAACCGTTCTGAGGGCGGATCTACTGGAGGGGAGGGGGTTGTGTGCGGTGGAGAAAGTTGTGCGGGTTTTGGGGGGAATTCTTTTAGGAAGAGTGGTGTGGAAGAGGTAGAGCGAGCGAGCGAGAGAGAGAGAGGGAGGGAGGAAAGGAAGGAAACAAAGTATCCAAATGATGCGTTTGAATGAGTTACAGTTACAGTGATTGATCTTCATGGCTTTGATCTTAACAGATCCCAGGTGTAACCAGAGCGGGGGATCAACCAGCAGCAGCGGCGGCGCTGTCAGAAACCTGGAGAATAAAACAAAAGCCTTAGTAAAAAACTCCAGCATGCAACCACAAGACGCAGAGTTTAACACCGACGGTTTACCCAAAGCTTTTCTGCACAGCCTGCGGACTCTGTTCGATATTTTAGACGACGGGAAGCGGGGCTACGTGCACATCTCGGAGATCGAAAGTCGGTGGCAAGGCGCGGAGACGCAGGATCTTCCCGGCGGTGTCCTGGAGAGTCTGCGGCGCGTCGCACCACCGCACGGCTGCCTGACTTTCGAGCGCTTCGTCGCGGGACTTCGGTACTCCATCCTCAATCCTTCCAACCCCGTTCAGAAACCCAACGGGTTCAGAGCGCAGGCACGCGGGAAAGTGCGACCTCTCGGACCGAGCAACGGGACCAACGTTCACCACAGCCGCGCGCGACAGCACCACGACAGCAGGGGCTGCGCCAGTGACTGCCCGTCGTACCCAAATCCCGGCGCTCAGCCGTACACGAGGAGCGCTAGGAGCCTGGAGCGCGTTCACGTGGCGCTCGCACCTAGCCGGTCCGATTCGGTTCGTGTGGGGGGGAAGGTGCAGCAGCCAACCCGCGTGCAGTCAGTCGAATCAATCCCGGGGGAGGCCTTTCACAAGACAAGTAAGCTTTTTCCCCCCATGTGGGTAAACACCTCAGCTAAGTAATGAATGCATGAATTAACACCAAGAAAGGTCATGGGTTCGAGTCCCAGGTTGACAAGGGCGTTTCCTCCAAAAGTATACACAGGCTAGTTTGCTGTTCCAGATTCCCCCGGTACCGAAATGGTTGTACAGGGAAGTGGTGGCTCAGTGGTTAATGCTCTGGGCCACTGATCAGAAGGCCAGGGGTTCAAGCCCCAGCACCACCAAGCTACCACTGTAGGGCCCTTAGGCCTGAAACGTTCAGTCTGTCAAATGCCATAAATTAAAAAAAAAAGTATGTGTTGTTCCTGTGATGGACCGGCGAGCCAGCAAGGTACACCCTGCCTTCACCCGGAGTCGGTAAACATGGGCTTCAGCCTCCCCGTGACCCTAAGAGGGATAAAACAGTTTGGAAAATGAATGTGCTTCCAGGACCTCAAGGGGTCCGAGATTCATTCACTTATTTTCTTTGTTGGTCGAACTGAACTGGAGCCAGACCCGGACTGACACTGAGCGAGAGGCGGGGTACACCTGGGAAAGGTTGCCATTCAGTTGAGAGTCTAACAGAGACACAGACAGACAGTTGTTCACACTCGCATTCACACCTCTGGGCAATTCCGAGTAGCCAGTTGACTGAATCCGCATGTCTTTGGACTGTGGGAGGAAACTGAAGGAAACCCAGACAGGCACAAGAAGAATATTCAAACTCTATACACAAAGGCAGTGGTCGAACGGCAGGTTCGAACCCAGATTTGCTCGGTCCTTGTGCATTTTGTGCGGCCTTGCAATCAGCAATCATAGCAGTATCCCGCACAGACATTGAGCCATACATCCCCACATCTCACTTCCTTGTTTATGCTTTTGATGCAAGCACAGGAATCGAACCTGGGACCTTTTTGTTGTGAGGCAGACGTGCTAACCACTACACCACCATGCTGCCCTGACCTGAGAATTCAGTCCATAATTCAGTCCATAATCTTGTGAACCAATAAGAGTGCGGCACAGTGGTTAGCACGTCTGCCCTAAAGCAGGGTCCTGGGTTTGAGTCCTGTGCTCAGTGACAGAGTGGAGTTTCTGTGTGGAGTTTGCATGTTCTCCCTGTGCTTGAATGGGGTTTTCACCTTCCACAGTCCAAAGACATGCACAGTAGGTTAATTGGCTGTTCCAACTTGTCCCTAGGTGTGAGAGTGAGTGCGAATGTTTGTGCGAGTGTTGACCCTGTGATGGCCTGCCAAGCTGTCCTGGGTGTACCCCGCGTTCGCCCAGAGTCGGCTGAGATGGGTGTGTTGTGCCTTGTTCCAGGGTAGGCTGAGATAGGCTTCAGCCACCCTGCGACCCCAATAGGATAAAGCAGTTCAGCAAATGAATGAATGAATAAATGAACCAATTGGAAACAAGAAGGAAGAACTTTGGTTACTTTGTTAAGGGGGAAAAAAATGATGCTAATCATACTAGCCGGCCAGAACTACACGCTAACAAAAATCTGACTGGATTTGATTTGAATCCTTGTTCCAGATCACTGCGTGTGAGTACAACCCACGTTCACTTAAGATGATTTGTGTTTTGACTTACAGCCTGCATTTTTTTGTTCACTTTGGCGCTCTCTTGCCTCCTGAAATATCTCTAGATACGAGCATGACATTGCCAGGGGCGGTGTACTGTAAATACCAAGCCTCGGCTCTTACATCATGAGCAGGGAGGCTGCAGATCAGGTCCGGGGTGATGTCATTTATTTCTTGCTTGAACTGGTGGCTTTTAGAAGGTAGGTACACTCAAGGCAACCGATGGCCAGGTAGGGGTCAAGTCAGGGCGATTGATGGCGGAAAGGAATGCTGTTGTCGTGGCAAAGAACGCGAGAAAATCTGTTCTTTGGCAAATCAACAAATATGCATTCAGTAACAATGAACTTATCCACCCTAGAAATTTTTCCCTCAACACTTCCTCCACACATCATGCTCCTGCATTTCATCTATCTTGATCTGACACACAAGGGGCTTGGCAGTGGAGCCTGTTGGCGCTTGTCTTGTACCAATCGTACTTTCCTTTGAGAACCTCAGAGCCTGGTGCAGAGTACCCTGTAAAACCTTGTAATAGATATCTGCGAAGTCTTTGTAATTCAAGTTGAGGATTATCTGAAGTTGTTTTTAACTGAAGAGTCACACCCTGAACTCCGCCATCGGCTTCAGACATTTGTCAGTGGAGATTAGCATGTGCAATGTTTAAGCATTTGTGTGTGTAATTATCATAGGAAGAGACTTCCCAGGCCTGAGGTGTTATCTGTTCAAAGAAACGATGAGGGAAGGTGGTGCTGGATCCAAGGTGATGAAATTGATCTTCCAAAGATATAATACACACAATGACGATTCATTATAATAATTGGGTCGTCACCATAAAACAAGTCTAGTGGAGCAAAGGTTCATCATCATCTTCATCTTCTTCCCCTTGATCCGGGGTCGGGTCGTGAGGGCAGCAGCCTAGGTCCAGCAGTGAGGTCCAGACGTCCCTCTCCCCAGCCACTTCCTCCAGCTCTTCCGGTAGGATGCAGAGACGTTCCCAGACCAGCTGACAGACATTTTAACCAACCGGACTCTATTCATGATAACATTTATTATTATATTTATAACAATAACGTCACACTTCAAAGGGAGGGTTGTTGTTTAAAGCGAATCGCCTAAATATCATAAATGGTGAAAAGACAATCATTGTTATAGTTGGAAATTTGGTTTACTAGACATATACTGGGTTCATACATTAAGTCTGTTAGGGGCTTGCAACATGATCTCAATTTTTAAAATTTGTTCAGCCCAAAAAGATTTGTTGCCATTTCATCCAGTCCATATTGGGTTCAAAACTCTCAACTCCTTTGATATGCAAGCTGGAAAGTTATTAAACATTTATATGCAAGTATTTTGGACAGTCATGGCATATTTAGATGACTTTTTTAAAAATCATGACACAACCCCTTTAAATTCTTTATGATTATGGAAACATTTTTTCTCGAAATTAGCAAAAAAACAAAAACGTGCCTATCAACAGGGATGCTGCAACCATCCATGACCGGGAGCTCATGAGAGTTAATTGGAGAAGATCTCATGGGAGGGAGGGCATGCGCTTGCCTTCCTGTCACTCACACTTATCACCAGCCAATCATGGGTGTCCGTGAGCTCATCAGTGCAAACGGGCGGAATTCCAGTGCTTTCCATCCAAGCATGTTAGGCCGGCCGCACCTAAATACGCATGTGGAGCAGTTTGTAAAAATACGGGTGGCAGCATCGCGTGTCACAGAGGGGGCATGTGCATGCTTACGGCCCTTCCTGGTTGGTGGTGGTTGTATGTAATAGTGGTGCGAATTGGATATGACTAAAATTGGGGGGGGGGGGGGGGGGGGGTGGAGCGAAAGAAAAAACCCACCACCCAAATCCAAGGACCTTTTTC
>JBCNYH010000005.1:16913542-16924330 GCA_039654325.1 Tandanus tandanus
ACACAAAGTGGACGGGAGAGAGAGATGCATATGGCAGGGGGGTTACCTCACTTTGCGTATCACACACACACACACACACACACACACACACACACACACACACACACACACACACACACACACTGTAGAATATCATTGCCAATTGATAGACAAATATTTTCCTAAAGGCCAATGAATATTAAACAAGAATTTTCATTTTAGTGTTTGAACTTTAATAAAAAAATGTTTCACAGCATGGTACAAACTCAAGCCCCTTGTGCAGTAATGACAAAGTCCATGTTTTGGTATTTTATTCAATATGAATTAAAATAGGAAGCGCACAAGAGCGTAATGTAAAAAAAAAATTCTGTGAAAGTAAGTTGACTGGTTGAGGAAATGCTTCTGAAATAAATATACTCAAACTTTACTAATTTTGGGCTGCTGGGACTCAAACTGACGTCTAAAATGGTCGATTGGTTCTAGTTTTTGAGATGTTACTGAGTCAGTACCATACCACCCGGACTTAGGAATCATGAAGGATGGGCGGGTTATAAAGGGAAGGGATCTGAATTTAAATCAGAAGTCACTTTCTTTGACTAAATGTATTAATAAACTTTAGGTAAATAGGTCCAATGCCGGAACATTTACTTCAGGTGCAGTAGGTCATGGGTTCAAAGCCTGGACGTGGTGGGAGTTTGGCGTGTCCGGAATTTTCCACCTAAAATTGCAGTGTTTTATTAATAGCTATTTGCGGATTTATTATATAAATATGATAATACTCATCGATGACTGGGTTTGAAAATTACTTTTATTCTTTCTTTTTAGGCAAAACAATAAATGATGCAATCTAAAGATTTTATTGCATCATAAATGATATGGATTGTATCATATTATCCATAGAAGTCATGAATGATGCAACTTCCATCATTTTGCTGAACAGATTGCTCGATATCAACTCTAGAAACCATATAAATGTAGTTTCATTCATCATTCATTTTCTAATCCTAATTAGGGTGGCGGGGAGGCTGGCGCCCATCTCAGCCGACTCTGGGGGAGGGTGGGGTACACTCCGAACAGCTCGCCAGGTTATCGCAGGGCCAACACACATACAACCATTCACACTCACACCTAGGGTCGATTTGGAACAGCCAGTTAGCCTACTGTGCATGTTTTTGGACTGTGGGAGGAAACCAGAGTATCTGGAGGAAACCCACACAAGCACGGCGAGAACATGCAAACTCCACACAGTCCACACACACAAGCCGGGGAATCGAACCCAGGCCTTACTGTTGTGAGGCGGACATGCTAAACACTGTGCCATCGTACCGCCCCACTTTTTTATAGTAAATTAAATTAGTGTTTATAATATTAATAATAAATAATATAAATGCAGTGTGCACTCAAAAATACATATTTTTCATTTAACCAAGTCTAACGATGGATAATTTGTACCCCTGTATTTCTGTATTTAGGATTTTCTGACAGAATCCAATCAATGTCGCCTGAATGTCATCCTGCCCAAACTACAGGAAGTGAACCGCTGCCTTAATGAGCTCATTTCCTGCTCTGGAATGGTTAGTTTACTGTCTTTATCCCAGTGGATTTAAATAGATGTGGGACAGTTAGTGAACGAGTTTCAGGGGCTGTATTCAGATATTATGCAGCTCGTCAGTTTTTTTTACACTTCATTGCGTCTATGTAAATGATAACGGAATCAAATCTTTTCTTTGCCAGTCATTCCCCCCTCCGAACACACAGTCGTCTATCGTCTCTCCCAGTGTTCCTCCTGTTCCTGCTCCTCCACAGGCCATCCAGAGACTGAAGGACCAGAACCACCTTCTCACCCAGGTTAAACCCTTACATCTTTCACTATATCGTACAAAGTATTGACTCAGCCAGGGAAATCATGCTTGACAGATATGAAAGTAAGAATTTAGACAAGGGCGGGACAGTGGTGTAGTGGTTATTACGTCCGCCTCACAGCAAGAAGGGTTTAAGTCCCAGGCTCGGGCACTGCTGTGTGAAGTTTTCATGATTTCCCTGAACTTTAGGTGTAGGTTTCCTCCAGGTACTCCAGTTTCCTTCCACCGTCCAAAGACACACACAGTAGGCTAATTGACTGCTTCAAATTGCCCCTAAATGTGAATGAGTGTGAATGGCTATGTGTTGGTCCTGTGATGGACTGGAGAGCTGTTCCGGGTGGCCCCTGCCTTCGCCACATGTTGGCTGAGATAGACTCCAGCCTCCTTGCGACCCTGGTAGGATTAAGCGGTTCGGAAAATGAATGCGAGTGAGAGGAGAATGAAAATTCAGACAAGATTTACATTCCCATTCATGCAGTTGTTTGGCAGATGCATTCATCCAAAGCGATTCAGTATGAGGACAGTTTAAAGGTAATACTTGCAAATCACATGATTATTGTCATACCGCTTTGTGGCAGAGATGCAACCGGATGCAAATACACATTAAAAAGGTTTTGATGAAGCATAGGAAGCAACAAATAATAAAAAAATAACACAGAATCCAAAACCGTAGTTAAAAAGAGACCACAGGGGTCCAGACTCTCCCACCGAAAGGACCATTTCATAATATACCAATTTAGAACAAACATAAGAAGTTTGAAAGCCCCAGCCAGCTTCAGCGTGTGGCAAATAAATATCGGGAAACCCAATATACAGTTTTGCCTCTGTGACCTTGAAAAGTAGGTCAAGGTCACCCACACAAACGCAGCCTAGCACTCATAGTAGTGAGCCAGCATGCCAAGTTTGAAAGCTTCAGTAAAGTAAATGTCCGGAAACTAAAGTGTGACGGACAGACAGACGGAACCTATTCCAATAGCTCCCGAACCATTTTGTGGGCTGGAGCTGAAAACAGGCAGAGTTCAGTCAGTCAGGCAAACAGAATATCAGTGGAAAAACAATAATCAAAATAAGGAAGCAGGCAAACATCCAAATCACAGAGCAGACTCTCTGTGACATCATCCCTAGTGTGTAGTTCAGTCAGGTGATGATGCTACAGTGTGTAGGTCATGTGACACACTGGCGGGGTATTGTGACAAAGAGACAGCGGGACAGAGGTACATGGAGTCTGGTTCCTGGTAGAGTACATGGTAGGTCATCTTTAGATGCTGCAAGTGCGTGTGTTGTGCAGTTTGCTAAGAATTCTTGATGACAAAACAAGATAAGCTACAAAAGTGGGAGTAAACAATTAAATATGTGTTCTACCCAGACACTCTGAGTAATACAAAATGATTTCCTCAAAATATTTTATTCTCACTCACTCTCCCTTTCTTGCTCTTGTCTCAGGAGGTAACGGAGAAGAGCGAACGCATCACCCAGTTAGAGCAGGAGAAATCGGCTTTGATTAAGCAACTGTTTGAAGCCCGGGCTCGAAGCGCTCACGAGAACAGTGTCCTCGATTCGACCTTCATATGAACAGACGGATCAGACCATGACCACAACCAAATCCCATTTTAACTCGGCCAAAGGACTGCAACCACTCCCTCAGTACACCAGACTGGGATTTGCCTGTGACTGCTGCTGCCACTGCACCCGGATGAGATTCCATTTGACTGCACGCAAACATGCAAAGGTTAAAGGTCACACACTTCTTCACAAGCAAGACTGATTCTAAGTTGATGGATGATTTAAATCATGTTTGCATGAATGTTGCTATGTTTTGTGCACCAACAGACGACAGATCAGTGATTATCTTTTTTTTTTTTCTTGATGAATAGACCTGAATGTCAAGGCTTAGTCTCTGATCTTTACACTCCTAAACCCATCATGTAACCATTCAAACAAGCTTTAAGTGTTCTCATATTAACTTTTGTCATACTACTGCATCTCATTTATCAAACAATCTAAGAATAAAGGTAAAGTCTGCTGGGCTTCCTACACCCGAGCCTACTGGCTCATCACTTATCCCAGTTTCTGTAGCATGAAGCGACTAGAAGTTCAACTCCTCCTGGATGGTATGCTAGTCCATTGCAGGTCACTTTCCCAGTATTTTACTGGTACGCAGTTATGCTGCTTGGTGGACAGAGGGCACACTTGTGGATAAGACCTTGCCCAGGGGTCTTATCACAGTGGGTGTCTGACGTGATTCTCAGTCATGAGCCCAGTGCCCTAACAATTAGACCACCGGCCCCTCAAGGAACAAAATTAGCCATAAATGCCACTAATGTGAACCTGAACTGATCGGCTTCAAATCACATATTTTTTTTTTTTTACGTAAATTTTACATGATTTTCGATTTAAAAATAAATTGCTTATTTTTTTAATTGCAGGCACCAAATTCATTTAAAACTTGGTGCAACTCACTGGCTTGGAATGACTGGCATAAAAATCCAAAACAAACCCAATATCTGTTGACATCTGTAGGATTACGTGACATAGACTTGCGGCCATGTCGGATCCAAACATCCATGTCTCACTAATGGTCTAGAATTTCTGAACTGAAACACATTGTTAGACTGTTTAGTGGGTTGTGGTTACAGTGTCACATGGTGCTATGCTGCCTCCTCTGTTTACACCGGTATTGCACCATGTGGCTTTGTTGCGTTCATTTCTGAGGAAGTGCACGGCTCACACTTCAAATGACTGCAGGGTACGCATGACAGCCATCTCGCATACAGATAGTTTAAAGCAAGTACACTGTGCATTAAGTATTTCATCAGCGCTACTTTTTTTGGAGGGTCGGTGTCACTGTTTAGTCGCCATTTTGCCATCTTTTTCAGTTTTCTGTTGGCATTTTATGGAATGTCACTTCCATGTGGGGGTCACTTTATGTGAATCAACTGTACCGTGTACTGTGAAAGCCCACAAGAATATTTACCTACAACTTGAGGCCCATGGTTAGCATGATAAACATTGCAAATGTCTGGGCTAGCATTCCTAAGCACTGAAGAGTAAAGATTGTAACTGGGAGAGAGATTGTTCATTGTGATGCTCGCTCGACCATTTACCGATGAACTTTATGCTTCATTCAGTAGGAAACTCAGACTGACCCAAATTTGTTTGGCCACTTTCAAATCTGTTTTTAAAGTGGGTTTTGAATGGATCAGACATGCAAAGCAGGATTACACAAAAAGTTCTGAGTGGATCTTCCTGAAATTTCTACCGGAGGTGAGGCATTGGACAAGGAAGATTTTGGCGATGATCTGGATCAAATTCTGGATCCTGTAATTTTTTTCAAAGGTTCTTTAACATTGTAATATAGTAAAAAAATTTGTAAGTGTCGAATTACAGCAGGCTCAACAGGGTGTGCTGTTTACTTTGTTATTGTTTTTTTGTTCTGTTTTTCGGCTTGGTGGAGGTTTGCGCTCTCTGACTGCTCTTGTTTATTATAACACAGTTTTTCTTTTCGGAATGCTTCATCACTCCTCTCAAGGGCACCAAACCACTGAAATTTGATCTGTCAAATATAAGTGGCCTCACTCCTTGTCCAGTTGATTGGTGGTCATCACTATATTAACCACAATAACATTATTTAATATTCTGTATTAGTAATTTCAGTTCTATTAACTTTTGAATACAAGGTACTGTAGTAGCCAGTAGAAGGTTACAACAGTGTTTGCATCAGTTATCAGTCAGAACGATGGATATCAACTGTATCTGTGATATTTCAACATGCATTACTGTATGTGATATTGATGTTAACCTTAACATGTGTCTAATGTTCCTAAATACCTATGTGCTTGCATAAGCTATTGAGAAACCAGTGTGAGGAAGGACACTTTTCCTGGACCCCCCTCTAAAAAAAAAGAAAGAAAGAATATAAGAATTGAAGATGGACAAACTCTTTTGCACAAACTTGCATAATATATTATCATTTGCACAATTACTACCCCATGTTCTGCATACGACCGATGTATGGGCATATCCACAATGAACACACCTGGCACCTGGTGATCTTGTAGGTTTGACCTATTTAAAGTTCAAGCTTGTCCTTGATTCAACCTTTACATGAACAGACAGATCAGATCACAACCACAAGAAAATCTTATTTTTACTCAACCAAATGATCGACACTCCACACCAGACTGAGACTCGTGCTATCATGGTGTCCTCATGGGATTTCGTTTAACTGCATGCAAACATGCAAAGGTGAAATGGCACATATTTCCTTATCAGCGAGATCAACGTGAACCACTTTTGCATCAGCGCCGCCACATTTTGTGCACTGACATATACTGACACATCGGTGGCTTTCTTGCCTTTTTTTTTTTTTTATTTTTTATTTTTTATTGAACAGACTGGATTGTGACAAGTCATATCCACAATGTATAAGTGATGGACCTGAATGCTATGACTTAGTCTCTGAAGTTGACACTCCTGAACTTACCACAAGAAACATGTAGTGTTTTCACATTTCGGAAAATTTTGTAATACTGGACCTTGTTTATCAAACTGGCTTCAAACAAAACAGATGTTAAATGTCACCCCTTGTATAATACAGTACACTGCCCAGCCAAAAAAGTCCCGCAATCTTATATTTTGTTAACAATAAATACGTAAACAGTATAGCATTGTTGCTTCGGTTGGTCAGGTCGAGGCTCAGCAACACTATGTAGTAATAAAATAAAGTCAGCTGATGGCTTGAATGTACTAAATAACCAGGTTATTTCATCAACAAACTTTTTCACCCTGATTGCAGGGATATAAAATTGGGGCTGTAAATAGTCAGAGTGGTTCAGGAAGCACAAGGAAGCATTTTCTGGCACCATAGAGTCCTGACCTCAACCTTATTCAAAATCTTTAGGATGTGCAGGAGAAGACTTTATGGAGTGGCTCAATTTTCCCGTCACCAATTCAAGATATAAATGTTGTGATGCTGCTTAAGTTTGTCAAGAGAATACCACGGTTATCCGATTATGTGCGGTACCCGAGGCTAAGGGTGCTCCAACAAAATATTAGAGTACGAAACTGTTTTTTTCCCCTTTTGGCCGGGCAGTGTAATATTATTTGTAAAAACGGTACACCATGTTCAGCATCCTCTGAAAAGCATCTCGATAATGATCACGCCAGGCATTTTTGTACAGTAGGCTTCCAGGTTTATCCTGAATAAGCTTTTTAGTGTAAAATTATGTATTTCTAAAGACTGTAAACTCGTCTGCTCTTCTGTGTTTGCTTTCCTGAATGGGTTCAAGGCCTCATCTTAAAAATCCATACTGTATTTCCCAAAGGTTTCTCATTATCCTGCTTTCAGTATTAGAATTTCAATATTTTAGAGTAATTTCAGTAAAACCTGACCCTTACGTTTTTAATTCTCGAGAAACATTGATGCTAGAATATTCTTTTTGGGATACGACAGTCCTCATGTTAAACTGGAAACGAGAGGTGTGAGACAGGAGGGTTATTCGCACGTGGAAAAGACTTTGAGCAAGTGCAGTACTTTTAAAGCGAAAGTTCCTGGAAGGTGGGAAGTTGGGTTTCTTTTTTTTTTCTGTTTTGTCTGATTGTTCAGGAAACCTTGATGTGGCGTTCAGCGTGCTAGAGGTTGCTTGTAAGGCTGAAATGTAATAGTTGCAATAGTTTGAAATGTAGGGATGTAATAGTTTAAAGGATTATCACATGAGCAAAGAATGAGTTGTGTTGTGTGGCATAAATGGTTTTTTTTCTTTCTTTTTGAGTTACTGTAATCTTTTCTGCTCACTGGATATTAAACCCCACCCCTTTAAGGACATCATGTCATGTCACCAAAAACCCAAGAGATTAGCGAGCGCTGAAATACTCATATCAGCCCATCTGGCACCGACAACCATGCTACAAAGAAACTGACTGAAATCACATTGTTTTTCTTTTCTGATGGTTGATGTGGACATGAACTGAAGCTCTTGACTCCCGGCTGCATGGTTTTATGTATTGTACTGATCAAATAATTGCATGAATGTGCAGGTGTATAAGCGTTCTTAATAAAATAGCTGGTGAACGTGTATTTGAGTACATGCAAGTCATTCGTCCTTTTCTTGTGTAACCTTAAATTATACACCGCACAGCCAAAAAAAATAAAAAATCACACTAATATTTTTTGGAGCACCTTGAGCCTTGATTATGGGGCATAATCACCATGGCTTTGTTGCTTCATTCGGTCAGGTCAAGGTTACACTATACGGCAATAAAATAAAAATCAGTTGATCTGGATGTACTGAATGACCAAGTTATGAATGGACTTATTCTCCCCTGATGGCATGGATATAACATAAGGGCTCAAATAGTGAAAGACTGGTTCAGAGAGCATGAGAAATAAGTTTCACACATGAACTGGCACCACAGAGTCCTGACCTTAAAGTCTTTGGGATGTGCAGGAGAAGACTTTATGGAGTGGTTCAGTTTTCCTATCATTAATTCAAGATGTCGGTGAAAAAAGAACCCAACACTGGATGGACATAAATGTTGTGATGATGTTTAGGTTTGTCTAATGGTGATTACGAGCGGTGGTCCAATAAAATATTAGTGTGTGTGTGACTTGTTTTTTTGGCTGGGCAGTTTATTGCAGGTCACACCTGGAACCGAGCATTTGATATCTGACACCAGGCTGCCTTACATAAGATACAAATATAGATCTAAATGATACCTGACAGGGGTGGACTGAAACAATAATTCAAACCAGAAATTTGACTCAATCCCAGGCCACTATGTTGATGCAAACCAACAGACCGCTAATTTTGTAGGCTAACCATGGAAGGCATTCTGGTTTGAAATGTGCCAGGGACACAGAAGGGACTTTACATGGTCCTACCCATCCCTGGCCTACTGCAATGTCTGTCTCAGTCATTATAATGAGCATAGGTGTGAGTGTGAGTGGGAAAGGCTGTGTGTGTGTTGAATTGCAATGGACTGGCAAGCTGTTCAGGGTATCCCTTGCCTTCGCTCAGAGTTGGCTGAGGGATGCTCCGGCTTCCTCGCGAACTTAATAGGATTACATGGCCTAGCAAATGAATGAATGAATGAATGAAGTTGCTAGTTTATTAGGTCCAACTACATTCATTTCACAAATCAAAAACATAACCAAGAATAACTGATGAAAAAGAATTACCCCTGGGAAAGTGGCAGATAAAACCTGGTGGACTGAAACGAAGACATTTAAAGATATTTAATCGTATAAATTTATAAAATCTCTCTCGCTCGCTCGCTTAAAAAAAAAAAATTCTACTACATCTATTTTCTGTCATAATACAAGTATCTATTAACCTAAATTAATTTGTTTTGTGAACCAAAAGCTGACATACATTTATGCTTATTAGCTAGTGCTAAGCTAATGCTACAAACTTCCAGGCCTAAGGACAGGTAAAATGGCGGTGGTGGAGTACATACGAGTTGTGTGCTAAATTACTCATTTATATGCTATATTTAATACAAAATGTACTTATCTGACATTAGTAAACAACTAACTAACTAAAGAATAAATAACTTTAACAACACTAAGCGGTAAAGTGAATAACACTGATTATCTCCTTACAGCGGCAGCAGTTAGGGAGTGGGATGTATTAGGCAGCAAACTCTCAAAGTTGATGCATTGGAAGCAAACAAAAAATGAGCAAGGAAGGATCTGAGTGATTTTAACAAGGTTCACAGGTTGTGATAAATAAGCGACTGGGTCCACTCATCTCCAAGACAGCAAGTCGTTCCTTGTAGGGTGCTCCTGGTATACAGTTGTTAATACCTACCAAAAAGTGGTCCATGGAAGGACAACCAATAAAAGGACCATAGGTACATGTACATATCGGAGAAGCAAAGACTTGTGCCTCTAATCAGAACTCACAGGAGAGCTATCATAGCACAGGAAACCTGCACAAGCATGAGGAGAGCGCTTAGACTTAAGACAACTTTATTGTCATTCAGTATACAGCAAGTGTACAAAGAAATACAATTTTGTTGCAATTGTCTCAGCACAGGATTGAAATATAGAAACTGTAGATGTAGATAGCAGCAAAAATACTATAAGGTGCAGTAGTAAAGTGACCTGTGGAATTTCAGCATGCAAACCCCACACAAAAACACCCTCGTTGAGCCCAAGACTTGAACCCAGGACCGTCTTGCAGGGAGGCGGATGTGCTCAGCACTACACCACCATGCTGTCCAATGCCATTTTTGTTACATGTAAATACAGAAACCTGATGCTTTCCTTATCAGAAGAGTGAATGTAAATTTCAGCAGAATTCTCAGTTCAAGTATTCAAATACTAATGGACGCGGCTTTTTTTGGAGCATATCGTGAGAAATTGTAAACAACAAGAGTTACATTTAAACACACCCACACTCGAGTTTTATAGAAGGTTTGTTTCCATTACATGGTATTTTAAAGTTGTTGTGAATCTGTACCAGCTCCTGTCCTGCTCAGTAACTCACTATAAGTCAACACCATAAGTTTGTTAATGAGACCAAGGGGGGCCTGCGGTTAATGTTCTTTATAATTGACCTGCATACGGAGATTGAAACATGGCTATGAATCTCTATTGTTGATTGGTGATTGCTATTTAAAATCCAGAAAAGAAGAGATGTTGACAATCCCTTTACTTGAAAGCAGCAGCTCATCATATAATACGAGAATTCAATGAAATAAAATATACACTGCTGCACCTATAACTTTTTGTAATCTAACTATCAACCAGTATGAAATTTTTCATATTTCTATATTGTCCCTAGGTGTTAATGTGAGCATGAATGGTTGTGTGTTGCCCTGCGATGGTCTGGTGAGCTGTACAGGGTGTACCCTGCCTTCACCCAGTGTTAATAATAATAATAATAATAATAATAATAATAATACATTTTATTTGTGGGCGCCTTTCTTGACACTCAAGGTCACC
>JBCNYH010000005.1:16942710-16953544 GCA_039654325.1 Tandanus tandanus
ATTACTGTCTATATTGCATATTTTTTATACTGTAGCGAGCAAATGCAACGACATTTCGTTCTGTATATACCTGTATACCTGAATGACAACAAAGCAAAGTCTAAGTCTACCTTAGTTGTTTTCTACACGCTATATAAATAAAGTTGACACCCCCCCCCCCCCAATTTGTCACTTCTAACACACTTATTTACTAATAAATGACGTCATGCTTTTTATCCATTCACAGTTATATCTGTGTTGTTTCATCTCTTGCTGATCTTATGAGTGGACGCTGTATATTAAGACAATAATTACTGTTCTGTCCCCCCTCCCCCCCATCTCTTTACTTTTTCTGTAGATTTGGGTCACATACCTGTTTTCACCCGCCGTGTAATGGCTTCCTGAGCCCGCAGCTTTTCTCTCAGGGTCTCATTTTCAGATGTAATCCTCCGAATTTGTCCCTGATACTCGGCCAAAGTCTGATCTACAGAGTCCAGGATGTTATCCACAGTCGCCTTGAAGATCTCGTTGAGAGATGACTCCAGGAAAGACTTCAGATCCTTCGAGTTCATTATCGCGACTTAAAAAAAAAAAAAGTTGTAAACAAAGGGAGCTGGTAGACCGTTATGTTATACTCGACTCCTAAACAAACAGAGACCCTCTCAGAGCTCTCTGTCCTCACTGGCTAGCAGGCTAAGCTACACGTCTGCGGTTTGGTGACGCAGAGAGAAAGACGGCTGTGCACAAAAAATCCACAAAAACTATCTAGAGTTAAACCCGGTGCAGTTTCAAAGAGAAACAAACATCTATTTGGTTTAGTTTCCTTTCACCTTAGTCTGTGGGATAAGGGAACAAATCTGATAAACTGCAAGCGTCTCTAAAACCTCGCTAGTTCTGTGGTTTTTGCATATATCAGCGCGCTCCACTCACACGGACGCCCCCCTGTGTTGCGGAGGACCTACTGCACTCTAGCTCTGAGTCCTAGAATTTTTATTTTATAGATTTTAATGTCACACAAACACCAAAAAAAAAATAAAATAAAAATAAAAAACCCCCATTAATTAATACATTTGATAAAACAGAATAAACAGAAGTACAAAAAAATTAACTTAAGAAATAAATTAGATTAAAAAAAATCACATTACATACAGTACATAAATTACTATATTAGACAAGGCAACAAATCAGAAGATTAATACATGACATACAGTTGCAACCAAAATTAATAAATGAAGCAAAAATACATTATCATACATTAGGTAAACAACAATAATATAGTACTTAATTAATAAATCTACCCATCCAAGACTGCTAATGAGAGGTATGATGGAGAATTCATGGGGAAAGCTGGAGCCAAACCCAATCCCTGAGCTTTGGTGGGGTACACTCTGAACAGGTCACCAGTCTATTTCAGACCAAACACAGACAAGCAACCATTCACACTCACATTGCCACCTAGGGGCGATTTAGAGTAGCCAGATGATGTAATGTGCATGCTTTTGGAATGTGGGAGGAAACTAGAGTACCCAGGAGAACTCGGAGAAACCTGGAGGGACTCGAACCCAGGACCTACTTGCTGTAAGGCAGATTAATACACTAGGCATAAAACTAACATAAATTAATAAAAACATACATAAATAATAAAAAAAACCCCACCATCAACAACAACCTATCACTCACTCACTCATTTGTTGAACCGCTTAATTCCTATTAGGGTCTCGGAGAGGCTGGAGCCTACCTCAGCCGACTCTGGGCAAAGGCGAGGTGCACCACGAACAGTTCGCCAGACCATCGCAGGGACAGCACAAACACAACCATTCACACTCACACTCAAACCTAGGGGCAATTTGGAACAGCCAAGAAGCCTAATGTGCATGTTTTTGGACTGTCGGAGGAAACTGGAGTACCCAGAGGAAACCCACGCGAGCACGGGGAGAACATGCAAACTCCACACAGAAAAGCCCAGGACTCAAACCCAAGACTTCTTTAATACATCAAGTAAAATGAACAAACAAACAAAAAAACACACAACCTCATACATACATTATATAAACACATATCATGAAGAGTACTTTCACTCTAAGGTGTATTTACTGATTGGCTAATCCCCAAAGATGACAAATCTTAAATTGTGTTTGTTTAGGTTGCAATCAGTCACGTGCTTCCCTCTAGCGGCAACAATTAGAGGAATTCAGAGTGGGCGTGGCTTTAGCGTGCAGGTTGCTGTGTGACTTTAATAGGTGCGCCAGTGAGGGCGTGTCCCGACCCGAATATTACCGTAATCAACGGCATAGCCGCACACTAGGCATGTTCTGATCCTGGTTTCGGATGTACCCAGGCACTAATAAGTGGTTTATTACGATAGTGTGCAGCCAGGTGAGTCCTTTGATTCGTCTGACGTTTTTAGCTTATCTTCTGCTTTATCTTTTATGGCTTTTATTCTGACTAAACGCCTAATGGTTTATCAAAAAGACCCTTCTGATAAAGATCTAGATGAGATGACTGTGGATGAACACTACAGTTAATATGCTGGACTTCTGAAAGGCTTCCCAGGTTATTGTTTATTGACCTGCTGTGTATATTTTGCACCACGAATGAAGAGCTTTCAAAACAAGGAGGACAAGGAACCACTAGACTGTACAGATCATCCTGGCATCAACCCTGGGACTTTGGTTCTGCTTGATTGTGTAGTTTATGCTCACATGGTGATTGAGGTAGGTGGATACTACACAATTTGCAGTCTGTACTGCAGTAAAGATCATTATATAGGCCTGTCTCAGATAATGATTGCACTTTAGGATAACATCATGAAATTCTATAATAGTTCATAAAAAGTACCCCCATGCAAGCACGAGGAGAACATGCACACTGCACAGGAACGCCTGAGCACGAGCCCAGAACTCGAACCCACGACCTTTTTGCTGTGAGGTCCTAAAGCTTGGATATTTTTTCTTATTTTAAGAAATCTTACCAAGTGTAATTATCTCAGTTATCTCTGAACTTGCAGATAAATTTTCTCATTTATCTCGGCACTTGGAGATTATTTCTTATTTAAGAAATTTTACTTAAGTATTTATTTCTTATATTGACATACTACTCCTTTCTCCTGTTGCTGAGAGAGGAGTGCCAGGAAGGAACACCACAAAGATAGTAACCTGAATTCTGGAACAAACCAGGGACTTGTGCCATCCTGATACTGACATCCTCCCGATAAACTATCCATCTCTCCGCAAATGTTTGTTGTGCATTAATGAGAAACACAAGAAACTTGATGGTATCAGATTTTAAGACAATCCGAGCATCCTAAATTTATCTCCACGATCTGCTGTATTTTTACGACCCACATCGTGCAGATAGAAAGCGTGAAATATGTAAATAGCAGGTATCAATGTGTTAGAATGAAGGCTAAGCTGCACCTGTATGACAAAGATTGTTAAATAAACAATCGTTTGTCGTTGGCGTTTGTTTCTTGTAATGGTCTTAATATGGAAAGCAAGCCTAGGCCTGATTTCTTTCTAGCCTAGGCTGTAGATTCCTGCAACTTGCTACTCATAAATTTCAACCCAGTAGAACCTCACTGTCTTCATTCTTCGTTATTAATTGACGGTTGATTAGACCTTGTGATAGGTGGCTCAGTGTTATGGCTCTGGGCTGCTGATCAGAAGGTCAGAGGTTCAAGTCCCACCCATGTGCCACTGTTGAGCCCTCGAGCAAGCCCCTTAACTCTCATCTGCTAAGTTGTATAAATGAGAAACTGTAAGTCATCATGAATAATGGTGTCTACCGAGCACAATTACTACAGAGTGTAATGTACTTGTTAACTTGTTGAGCTACAGAGATTAGATTTTAGCTTTGCATCTAATGTCACAATAACCATCACTGGTCACTAGATTGGATCGGTAAACATGTTCAATCTGTTTTAATACAGTTTCAGGACTGTATCAACCCAGACACTGTTATTCAGTATCAGATCAGGAAGGACGTTTATTTTTCCTCGGGTGGGCTGAAAAGTTCATAGGCTGACCGTGAGGCAGTGGTTGAATTTGACCAAATGTGGTTTATTTTTCAACATAATCTCCACCGTGGTGTACACACTTCTTCCATCAGTGTTGCAGCACTCGGATCCCCTTGGTACTGGAACTCTTAGGTTTCATTGCTCTGGCATTAGTCAGCCTATGAACTTTTCAGCCCACCCTCATATGTGTCATTCTTTTTTCCTGTCCTTGAAGCTACAATTGCAGAGTCATCTTAAAATGTGCCATGTGCTTAGTTAGCTGTATTTGTTTTTACGCAACCTTATTGTTACCACACTTTTAGCCTTTCCCTTACTCTCAGTTCCCTGTAAGACAATGACGACTCATTACTGCTTCAAAACAGTTTTTAAAAATAGCCGTGTAAACTTTAGAAGAAGGATTTCTTTTATGTTATCACGGCTAGGTTCTTAGACATAATGCTATGTCGTCAGAGCTTTCTGTAGGATTAAGTCTGGCTGTTGTTCTTGCAGATGCAAATGCCAGACTAATGCCTGCTACGAGACGGGCCCCTGACAGGACGTGTGTCGAAATCACACAAAGAGCATTGTAATATGTTGAGACGAGATCAACAGCGGGTCTGAACACTGTCGTGTCAACTGGCTTGTATAGATATTGGCGTATACGTTTGTACAATCTACAGGAAGAATCGAGGTGAGCACCAGCAGGAAATAAAGTGGGGATGGACCCGGATGTGGGTTAGATGAGGTAAGTTCAGCATCAAGACTTGGTACAGAGTGCCATAAATCAAATTTTGAATTCTTGACCAGCCAATAATAGTGCTTAAAACTAATTTTCAGGATTTTTTTTTTCCTAAAAAGAGAAAACGAATCTGAGAATCGACTCATACACACATTCTCAATCCAACTCTTTCTAAATCTTTATCTACCACCCTGCCTTTTTTTTTTTTTTTTTTTTTTTTTTTTTCCCTTCCTTCCCTTTTTTTTGTCGGGGGTTTTCTTTACACAAAAGAAAGGCACACCTCCTTCTGTGACGCCTGCACAGAAAGTCATTGCAACGCACATCCGCTGTGCACATCTTAGAGAGGAGTAGGGCACAAAAAACAAAAAAAACAAAACGGTGCGGGGTTATGGCCATTAACTGAAGTTAATAATAAGTTATTGAAAAGGTAAGTCCAATTCAAGCTTATTTGGTTTTTGGTATGGTTTATTTTAGTTATATCCATGTGAAAGTATACAGAGTTGTGTGAGATGTCTTGCATATCACACGTATGTCATACCGACAAATAATGAAAAGTTGTATTAAAATACCCTTTTCGTGAATAGATTTACTAAGATGGAAGTCATGACTAGAATAAACATCTAGTATCCAGCATCACAGTCTAATACACAGGTCTTTAAATATCATACCTATTCGAACTCTACAGTAGTATTTCAATACATACTATAATATCATGAATTCAGTTGATGATTTGTTGTTGTAATTGTCATGATATTATATTTAGCTGTTTAAACTGTGTGAACAATCAAGTGACAGCCGCACGTTTTCCTACATTCCTATACTCCCACTTCACCGTTGTTGGTATTTTGGTATTCAAATCACATTGGGTAGGTTTGGTTTTGTCGTTTAAAGCGTTATGCCTATTTGTTAAGGATTAGGCACACGCAGTAGGCCCGGGCTGAATACAAATGGATTTATCCATCCATTGTTCCCAGGAGCGTGTAATCAAGATATTTGATGTTTGTTTTAATTCAATTATATAAATTATAATATATATATATATATATATATATATATATATTTTTTTTTTTTTTTTTAAACCTCACTAATGTGTGCCTTGTAGCTTGTAATTGTAAATGTGGTCTGAGTTAGTAAGATTTTTCAGTTTGAAAGATAGAAAACAATTTAGAGGAAATCCATAAATTATGACAATTCAATAAGATCAAAAGGAAAAAAAATAATAATAGGGTATTTGTGTTTAAAGCTCTGATTTACTGATCATAAGGTCGGGGGTCCAAATCCAGTACACTGTTGGGCCCTCAAGCAAGGCCCTTAACCCTCAACTGCTCAGTTGTAAGAACAAGACTTTTAAAAAAATTTATTAATTCATTAACTCTACATAAGGGCATCTGCCCAAATGCCATAAATATAAATGTGAAAATAAGAAAAGCCCCCTTATATAACGAGGAGGTGTTAAAATAGTTAAAACAGGTAGTACTGCAAGAAATATTGCTTCACTTTCACCATTTAGTCATCATTTTGCTGTTTTCAGCTCTTTGCATTTCAATGCAGTTTTGTGGGCGTGGATAGATGTAAAACACTCATTCACGCTCTTATTTTGCCAAACCTCTTACTCCTACTAGCACACGCTTGCCTCCATGTCACTAACAGCGAACCACGGGCCAATCACGGGCGTTTGTGAGCTCATTCGTACAAAAGGAGCAGATCTTTCCCTCTGAGTGTTTTAGGCGGCCCAAAGTGTGCATGAGCAGCAGTTCATAAAGATACTGGGTGCAGCATCACGTGTCATGGAGGGGGCATGTTAGTGATCGTCGTATGGGATAGTGAGGCAAGGGATTGGATGGGTGGGAATAAGAGGGACAAAAAAATGATGGGGCTAAAGCGAGGGACATAGTTTTCTTTGTCTGCCATTTTGATTCAAGCAATATCCACTCAGGATTATGTCCACTGTCACTTGAGTTAGCGAACCAATCAGATTGCACTATTCCCATGCAGTATACACTAATATTATGGACTGTTGCACTTATAAGACTGTTTTAGTGTTTGATTTCCCAGTAATAACCACTAAATGTTTGTGCAGTCCACAGATGGACACATGACTTACAGTCATCACATCGAATCAGTTCTTCAGCCTGACAAGCCATGGAGAGCGATCTCATTCTTTCTGGACAGCCTGCCTTCCCAGAACCGGAGGACTTTGTGGCAGAAGAACCATATTTGGAAGCCAAGCTGTATATAGAGAGGGTGGAACAGGAGAGTAACCAATGTCAGGAAGGAAACCACAAAGACGTGACCCATGAAACATTGACAACAGACAATCCCGAACCCTTAGAACATGGGGTTTCCATTACAGTGTACCCTGTTAGGGTTCCCAGCATGCATTTCAGCTGTGCTACAGTACAATGGGATATGCCACAAAATCCCACTGATGCTCCATCCCAAGACACATGCTCAAGTGAGGTTAACTCGAGTTATGGATTGAGTATGGACTGGGAGGTTAATCCGGCATCCTTAGACATGCCTTTGTTAAACCAGGAGGAAATTATTGAACTGGTGGTGGATAAAGACCTTGAACAGACAGACGATGACTTGCAGCAAGGTCCAGATATGAGTATAGAAGTCAACTCTTGCCAGGTATGTATTAGCGAAATGTTTTTAGCAAAGAATTTTCAATTGGCAGCCATCTTGGAAATTCCTTCCACAGTCCAAAGACATGCACATTAGGATAGCTGGCTGTTCCAAATTGCCCCTTGGTGTGATGTGAGTGTGAATGGTTGTGTGTGTGTTGCCTTGCTATGGACTGGCGAGCTGTTCAGGGTGTACCCTGCCTTCGCCCAGTGTCGGCTGAGCTAGGCTCCAGCCTCCCCACGACCCTAGTAGGATTAAGTGGTTCGGCAAATGCGTAAGAGTAAGTGTAGCAAACAGTTCACACTTAGTGGCATCTTAAAAACAATTAATAAATTTTTAATCACACCAACCTTAGTTGTGATGGTCATCATCTTCCGCTTAATCCGGGGTCTGGTCGCGGGGGCAGCAGCCTAAGCAGTGAGGTCCAGACGTCTGCTGCAGTTGTGATGGTTTCCATGGTAACTCATTGCCGGACCAAAGAGAGGAAGTTTAATACCAAATGGCTTCGTACTTCCTACATAGATGCTCTAATTAACAGCTTTTTTGACTCCATGTATGCATTCTATATAAAATATATAATGATATTATTGAATATTAATCCATGTAGGTTGTTGTCTCCATCCAAGTTGTATTCTGGCGGTTTAAAATCATTTTCAATAGAAATAACAAATATTCATCTGGTATCTTCTCTAAGATGATTCATATATCATGCATTAGTTATGTATCAGTCAGTGGCGCCATGGTGGTATGGTGCTTAGCATGTCTGTCTCACAGCAAGAAGCTCCTGGGATCAAGTCCCGGGCTTGTCGAGGGTGTTTCTGCATGCTTGCGTGCTTGTGTGGGTTTCCTCTGGATTCCTCCTACAGTCCAGATACATGTATATTAGACTAAGTGGCTGTCCCAAACTGCCTCTAAATGTGAGCGTGAGTCTGAATGGTTGTATATGTTTACATTTACAGCATTTGGCAGACACTCTTATCCAGAGCGACTTACAATAATCTTTTTTTTTTTTAAGCAACTGAGCAATTGAGGGTTAAGGGCCTTGCTCAAGGGCCCAACAGTGTTGATAGTGGGGATTGAACCGCTGACCTTCGGATCAGTAACCCATCGCCTTAACCACTAAGCCACCACTGCCCACTTAGTGTGTTGGCCCTGTGATGGACTGGCCAGTTGTTCAGGGTGTACCCTGCCTTCGCCCATTGTGGGCTGAGATGGGCTTGAGCATCCCCACGAATGAGTGAATGAATGAATGAATGTATCAGTCAGAATGCTGATTTGTTTTTACAGATACAGTCATGTAGCTACGCTAAAACAAGCCTTATTTGCTCCGTACTGTCTTCATTCTACCGTGTCGTCTCAGTTGAAGTCTGGCTGCTGCTTGTACTGTGGAGCGAATGCTAAAGCGCCTTTTTTGCGTCTCTTATGAGAACTTTCCTAACGTTAGTCAAAACCGAGTTAACCCACTTTTTTGGCTATAAATACATGTCATTTTGAGTTTTACCACTCTGCCCCATTCATATTTCATGTGATGGCCTGTCTTAACGCCACTCGTCTCTGACACTAGACAAACAGGAAGGGTTTTGTGGTTTGGCATGTAGAACAGAGCCTCTCAATATGAGTGCGAGTTAGGTGGTGTGATGAGAGGCGAAATTATTTCCATGTCTATTTACTGCCTACAGTGGAGTGCAAAAGTTTGCACACCCCATTTGGCCCCCCCCAACAACAAGAAAGCAATCCAAAATACTCAATAAATAACTCAGCAGAATGTTATGAGGACATGCCGTGTAACTCTATATGAGTTAACGGCAATATTTCTGGATAAATAATAGGTTGTGCCAAATTGGGTATGGTAATGTACCAAAGTGGGTATGGATTTTACAAAGGTGAAGATCAAAAGACTGTTCAGAGGATAAAAATAGACTTATAAAGGTTATCACTTCTGCCTCATAGCAAGAAGGTCCTGAGTTCGAACCCCATCCCCGGCGAGTACATATTCTCCCCATGTTTGCCTGGGTTTCCTCTGGGTACTCCGGTTTCCACCCACAGTCTAAAGACATGCTTTGCCTATCGCCATTCTCATGTTTGAATGTCGGCGGTCCTAGGAGATGCCCGCACACTCCTCCATCCTTGCCTGTCCCGTGCCAAGGCAGAGCATGTGGCAGGTCACACCCATCCAGTCTTTTAATCATTCATCCATCTCCTCCTAGGCCGACCTCTTGACCTCTAGTCCCCTCCATTCGGCCCTCCATGATAAAATACATGCACGTTAGGCTAATAGGGCACTCCAAATTGCCCGTAGGTGTGAATGTGAGTGTAAATGGTTGTGTGTATGTGTTGTCCTGTGATGGACTGCTGAGTTGTTCAGGGTGTACTCTGACCTGTTGCTGTAATTCTTCTAATATGAGCTCCAGCCTGCCCATGACCCTTATCTAAGTGATAAAGCGGCTTAGAAAATGACTTGACATTGCATTCTGCAAACTTTGGAACTGGTATTATTTAATTATTTTTGTACTGTACATGTTTTGGCATGCAAAGAGATGCAATTTTGCCCTAATTACTAAAACTAATTATTATCGATCACTTGTAGAAGGTAGAATTTAAGCACCATGCATTTATTTATTCAGAATCATATTACACACTGGCATATTTGAAAACATGATAAATAGTTATCAGTCTTAGATAGTTATGCTTTCGCTCACTGTGTCCACATTCCGCGCTTGTTTTTCCTGTCACAGATAAACGATGCACATACAGAGGCGAAAGTTTGCGGGACTCCATCAGACGAAGATGACCAGACACCATTTACAGGTAACATGCATCTTATTTATTAAATACGTCATACGTCACTGTCAGTTTGTTAAATATATTGATGGCATTTTATATATTGTCGGTAGCAATCTTGAGGGGGGAAAAAGTATCCATTAGTGGTGAATGCTGGCCTTTTATAACGCAATACGCACCTCTTGCTGTGTGACTTGCAACAACGCTTCCTGTTTTATTTATTTCTTACCTTGAGGCATAAATGCAGCCACTATAAATTCCATTAACTTTCTGCATGTGCGAGTGTGTGTGTGTGTGTGTGTGTGTGTGTGTGTGTGTGTGTGTGTGTGTGGGCGTGTGTTTGTGCGTTTGAGAATTCTAAGTTATACCAAATTGATTACAAAAAGCTTTGAAATAAGTCAATCATGAATTAGTGGCTAGCACCATGTTAGCTAGTTTGCAAGCTAGCAAGCATCATTTCGCTAATTTTTAAATCCTTTTCATCATGGGTTTAGTTGACCATGTGATTATATTGCTCAGTGGTGACTCAGTAGTTAAGGCTCTGGATTACTGATCAGAAGTTAAAGTGGTCAGTGGTTCAAGCCTCAGTACCCTAAGCTACCACTGCTGGGCCCTTGAGCAAAGCCTTTAACCCTTAACTACGGTGGCCGGGAAGTGCAAAACAAAAATACATTTTAAGAAAACAAAAATACATTTTAAGAAAACAAATATAC
>JBCNYH010000005.1:16953644-16980576 GCA_039654325.1 Tandanus tandanus
AACGCGGGGGGCCCGGGTTCGAATCCCGCTGCGCTCATTGTAATTATTTACAAGTTTATTCATTTTATTCATTTATTATTTTTGCTCATTTTATTCATTTATTTATTTTATTCATTTATTTATTTTTTATTGTTTCAGGACTATTTGTTTTCTTAAAATGTATTTTTGTTTTCGTAAAATGTATTTTTGTTTTGCACTTCCCGGCCACCGTACTTAACTGCTCAGTTGTATAAATGAGATAAAAAAAAAAAAGTAAGCTTTGAATAAGGGCGTGTGCCAAATGCCATACATGTAAAGGTAGTCGCTTTTCTTTGCACACCTATTTAGGCATTTGGAAGAAATTGTAACAGAATAAATACACAATAAATTTAAGAATTTAAACCAGGCATGCTATTAACTTAAATAATTTCAGCATGTAATAACAAGTAAATTAAACTCCTAGTTAAAATACAGCTGTTGCTTTTTCTTAATTTAAGTCTGTATAATTAAATAGTTTAAATACAAACTATATTAACAGAACACTACTATTGAATAAACTCATTGAAAAAAAAGTTTGAGTTAAATTGATTTTCGGAGGCCAGATTTTTTATAATTTTTTTAAAGGTGCAATGTCATGATTTTTACCCAAGTTCAGCTGCTAAAAACATGTAAATGTGTAATGAGTATGACAAATACAATCTAAATTTATCTAAATCTGTATTTATTGAATTACTCACTCACTTGCCAAACCACTTAATCTTAAGGTTCGCGGGGAGGCTGGAGCCTATCTCAGCCGACACTGGGCGAAGGTGTGGTACACCCTGAACAGCTTGCCAGACCATTGGAGGGAAAAAACACACCAAACCATTCACACGCACACTCACACCCACTGGCAATCCAGCCAGTTAGCCTAATGCGCACGTCTTTGGACTGTGGGAGGAAACCGGAGTAACCGGAAGATACCCACACAAGCACGGGGAGAACATGCAAACTCCACACAAAAAACAACCAAGGCCGGGACTCCAACCCAGGAGATTCTTGCTGTGAGGCGAATGTGCTAACCACTGTACCACCAAGCCGACCTAATCTATATTAGTACTAAATCTAAAGGGATGGAAGGGTCTGGATACTAACATGGAGCGGATGGAAATGGGTTGCATTGCATCTGGTTGGGCTGAACAGTTTTTAACCTTCATAAAAAAAATTTCATTTATATTCAGTAAATTACCATGTTTTGTTGGATAACGCCTTTGACATTATTGCGGTAATTTTCTTCAATCAACCATGACACAGCCCCTTTATATGTACCACGCTACAATATATTTCGTGTCGTAGAACTTCTCACCCTGTGAAAATTCATGAATTATTAACATAAACCCATGCATGTACGTATATGTCAGACTTCTCAAATACCTGTACTCTACCTTTTTTTCAGAGACCACTCAGACGTCAGAAGTGAGTGACGATGGTGTATTAATGGATTGTGAGAAAAACAGTGATGAGATAGATAGTTGTCCCTCCACAGAGAACCCAGAGATCCAGGCACTTTCTGAGAATTTAGAAGTTCTTGAAGAGGAATCTGTAAAAACAAGCGACACTGAGTTTTTGACTGAACCGGAACAAGGACAAGGAGATGTAGGACAAGGAAAGGATGGCATGGAGCTCAGTTCTGAGGATGGTATCAACATAATCATAACACCCTGGGAGGATGACCGCAGCCCATCACCTCCACCAGAAACAAATGATCCAGTCATAGAATTGGATTCACAACAAACTGAGGAACCTGGACCTGGTGTAATCCAAGCGTCTGATCCATCACAACCAAAGGTAACATCTGATTTGGTCTGTGATACTGTGGAGACAGCCGAAGCTGAAGATTCTGAACATGTAGAGTTGATGATAATTGCTAATGATGCGACGCTGGAATTAGAAAACGCAGAAACATTTGTGGCGACGCAAGAATGCATGGTATTGGAAGTCAATCAAGAGGAACCAGCTTGTGAAGAGCAGACTGAGAGTTCACTGGAAGTGGAAGTTCATGGACATGAAGAACAGTTAATAGAACAGTCAGAATGTTCGGACGAGTCAAAACAAGAACTTTCAACTGGCGAAGAACCCTCAGAGGAGTCGAAGCAGAGGTCTAGTGAAACAGAAACTTCACACCAAGCAAGTCAAACTAAAAGCATAGATGAAACAGAAGCAAGTCCCAGTGAAGGAGAACCTTTGGAGCAGTCGGAAATCTCTGCTGAACCAGACACGTCACAACTATCAGAATTAAACGACAGTGAAGAAACCACTCAGCTCCAACAAACCGAGCAGGCAAACCACACCAACGCTGAACAACATCAGACTAATGATACAGACAGTGTAACCCAAACTGGAGAGGTATCATCCGAGCATGTGGACGTGGCAGAGGAACAGCAGAAGGAATCCGTAGAACTTGCGGTTCCCCACAAGAACGGAAACATAGAAGTCGTGGACAGAGAGGAAGCTTGTAAACTTGCTCAGAGACTTTACAGGCTTGACAATATTCAGCGTACAGATGTGGTCCGGCATCTGGACAAAGAGTAAGTTAATGTTTCATAAATGCACTGTTTCATAAATGCTAATACATTTTAAAAGTTTCCCAAGATGAATGCAAACGAAGAACACTACCTCTGTTTTATAATTTACTCGTTCACTCACTCACTCATTCATTTATCTGCCGAGCCCCTTAATCCATTAAGGGTTACGGGGAGGCTGGAGCCTATCTCATCCGACACTGGATGAAGGCAGGTTGCAACAGAACAGCTCGCCAGACCATCGCAGGGCCAACACACACAACCATTCCCACTCACACTCCCACCTAAGGGCAATCTGGAACAAACGATTAGCCTAATGTGCATGTCTTTTGGACTGTGGGAGGAAAGCGGAGTACCTGGAGGAAACCCACGCAAACACGGGGAGAACACTCGAGCCCGGGACTAAATCCCGGGATCTTCTTGCTGTGAGGCAGACGTGCTAACCACTACACCATTACGGCCCTATTTTATAATTTAGTGACAATAAATCAATCATTTTACTACTGAATGACTCCAAAACAAAATAAAGACAAACTGTTCATCCATTCATTAATTTGTTGACCTGCTTAATCCCACTAGGGTCGTGGGGAGGCTGGAGGCTATCTCAGCCAATTGATTGAAGGCGGGGTACACCCTAAACAGCTTGCCAGTCCATCGCAGGGCCAAAGACAAACATGGTATAAATATACCCAAGTATATAAAGATGCTCTAGACCTACGTAGTGCAGCTACAGAAACCGGGATAAGCTCTGACTGTGATGAACCACTAGAATGAAGAAACTGGTGTTTGCAGAATAGCATTCTAAGTAGCTAGTAGCACTTCCGGCTTGCTCACAGCGGGTATGATGCGCTCTCGCCCGGACACCAACTATACCGTGAGACTTGTTCCTCGCAGCAAGCTGACAAACTTGTGATTGGTTGAAAAAAAAAAACATCTAACGCTTGGAAATAAAAAAATTACATTTTTAACCGTCAAATATTTTCATCCCAAATATTGTTTCAATACTGTTGAATGAACAGTAAATGACCCAGCTAGCTTTAGCTTGTAGCTTAGAACAAGTCACGATCAAATTGTTTCAGGTAATAGGATATGACTTGATATCTTATGAGTTGATTAGCCAATCAGAACATCCCATTGCTTATATCTAATGAGCAAGGATTGAATAAAATACAATATATTATAAATGCTCTTAGGATAAGATAACTTAAAGGAAGCTTAGTACATCCTGCGATGGTCTGGTGAACTGTTTGGGGTGTGTCCCGCCTTCGCCCAGTGTCGGCTGGGATGGGCTCTGGCCTCCCCTGGACCCTGCATATCATTACAAACAAAACTTGCATGCTTTTTTTTGGGTTTTTTTCCTTTTTCTTCTTCTTTTTTTTTTAATATTAGCAATGAGTTCAGTCGAGCTGTTGGTGAGGAGTACCTGAAGTTCTATGACTTCGCTGACCAAACCTTGGATGAAGCGCTCCGGTAAGATGATCCAAGAGTGTCAGGAATAAAGTGTTAAAGCAATTCTAAAATGCTAAAGGTGTAGCATTTAATTTGACTCCTTTTCCAGGTCTTTTCTGACGGAAGTGGTTCTAATCGGTGAGACTCAGGAGAGAGAGCGAGTGCTCGATCATTTCTCCAAACGATACCAACAGTGCAACCCTGAGACGTTCTCCTCATCTGGACCCGTGCTCACACTCACATGTGCGGTCATGTTGCTCAACACAGACCTGCATGGACAAGTACGTTCCAAGAGCTAGGATCATGAAGCTGATTACAAGCTTAAAACTATTTCAGCTTCATAAATTAATAAAACGTGTTTTTGTTCTGATCAGAACGTTGGGAAGGCCATGTCCCTGACTGTATTTATATCTAACCTGGATGGGATGAACGAAGGAGAGAATTTCAGTAAAGACTTACTGAAGGTGAGAACTTCAAACCTCTGGTGCACAATGTTTCGGGTGCAAACGTTTGCATACCCCTAGGACTAAAAATAGCCATGCATATATTAGCAAGGTGACATTTTGTGTGTTTGGTTCCATTTTAGAAAATAGACAAATTAGCATATTTTTGAATGAGATGATCCTCTAGCCCTACACCAGGGGTGTCCAAACTTATCTGCAAAAGGTCGGTGTGGGTGCAGGTTTTCACTTCAACCAAGCAGTAGCCATGCCTTCCACCTGTTTCAATCACTGATCTGGAAAAAAAAAAAAGAGACTACATTGTACATTAGTGTTTCAATTCTGAAGCTGGGTGGCGGCCATCTTGGTGAGACCACCTTACTTTAAGATTTCAAAATGGAGCCGTTGAAAGCCAACACAGCTCGAAACCCCTGAAAATTTTACCGCTGGCGGTCAGAATACCTTAAATTCATTTAACTTTACCAATAATTTCACTGAAAAAATACATCTTGGATGTAATTATTTCAAATTTCACATCTTTTTATGCTATTTGGGTGTAACTTGGGGTCAACTAAAGTGTTCTCACCAAGATGGCTGCCCCCGGCTTCAAAATTGAAACACTAATATGCAATCTAGTGAGGGCTTTTGTTTTTTTTTTTTTTTTAGATCAGTGATTGAAACAGGTGGAAGGTGTGGCTACTGCTTGGTTGAAGTGAAAACCTGCACCCACACAGTCGCTTTGCGGATAAGATTGGACACCCCTGCCCTACACGTTTGCCTTTACACATCTGTCTTCCTCAAACCTCATCTGGGGACCAAACTGTGTAAACTATTTTAGGGCGGCACAGTGACTTAGTGGTTAGCACCTCCACCTCTCAGCAAGAAGGTTCTGGGTTCAAGCCCAGGGCATTTCATTGTGGAGTTTGCATGCCAGGGTTTCTTTCAGGTGCTCCGGTTTCCTCCCACTGTCCAAAGAAATGCACATTAGGCTAATTGGATATTTTTGATTGCCCCCAGGTGTGAATGTGAGCGTGAATGGTTGTGTGTATCTCTGTTGACCTGATATGGTCTGGCGAGTTGTTCAGGGTGTACCTCGCCTTCGTCCGGAGTCGGATGGGATGGGCTCCCGCCTCCCCGCCACACTAATAAAGGATATAGTGGTTTGGAAAATTTTATGTGTTATAAAACACATGATTTCAAGTTTTTATTTTATTTTATTTCTTTCAGAAACATTGGATTGTTGCACAATCTTATGCGTTCAACTTAGAAATCTCTGTATACAGTACACCTGTATTTTGTGGGCTTTTATGCAGTTATGGGTCATTATTTGCTTAAATGTTTTTGTGAATTTGAATCTTTCATTCTTTAAACAATGATCGTATTTTCCACTCACAAATTTTTTCTTTCAAAATGTTCCCCAGGCTCTTTATAACTCAATCAAGAATCACCAGCTCGAGTGGGCAGTGTGAGTCGATCTTTGATTCCAGTTTTCATCACTTCTTGTCTTGAGTTTATATTTTTACGCTTTCCTCCAACCCACTCTTTTCGTTTGTCTTTTCATTTAGAGAAGAGAAGGAACTGCTGACCTCTATAACCTTAGAGCAGGACTCGGATCAGGATGCATCTCTTCGCTCCAAGAGTAACCCGTTCCAGGATCTTGCTCATGACAAGAAGGCCACCGTGTTCCAGAAAGGCTTCCTGAAGCGGAAAGCTCATGCTGACATAGACGGCAAACGCAGTACGTGATCAGAATGTGATGATGAATTGTGTGGGCGGCATGGTGGTGTAGTGGTTAGCACCTCCGCCTCATAGCGAGAAGGTCCTGGATTCGAGTCCTGGGTTGGGCGTTTCTTTGTGCCGTGTTTGCGTGTTCTCTCCGTGCTTGAGTGGGTTTTCTCCGGGTACTCTGGTTTCCTCCCACAGCCCAAAGAAAAGCACATTAGGTTAATTAAATTAAATTACCTGTAGGTGTGGATATTAGTGTGTGTGTGTTGGCCCTGCGTTGGTTTGGCGAGCTGTCCATGGTGTGCCCCGCCTTCGCCCAGTGTTGGCAGGGATAGGCTGTAGCCCCCTCATGACCCAAATAGGATTAAGCAGTTTGGCAAATAAGTGAGTGAGAGAATTAATTGTGTGGTACTTTTAAAGGTGCCTATTCACTATATGTTTTATCTTTCATTATCATTTCATTTTGATTGAATACAAATGCTTCCTGATGAAGCCACTCCAGCTCACGGGCTTAGTATCTCTTATTCACCTGTTTTACATCTTGTTTTGGTTCTGTGTCTGTTTACAATAACAGTAACATGAGCGTGTGCCCAGAGGAACGATCTTGCATATGCAAGATAACTTGGCAGTGCAACACTGATTCATAGAACGTGGAAAAGTCTGAAATCAAATGCTCTGCTCTCTCGCTCGGCTCAAGATGGCGATGTTTAGAAATGTCTCATGTACAAGAGTGAGCAAATGGTTTCAGAAAGACATAGTGGCCAATTTTATTTTATTTCCAAGAGATATTACTGTATTTCATGCTTATTTAATATACCTTAGTTTTTTCCTCTCTGTGTGGCAGCTCCATGGGGAAAGAGGAGCTGGAAGACGTTTTATGCCGTGCTTAAAGGAATGGTGCTCTATTTACAGAAAGTAAGGTGTTTTTTATAAACATGAATTAATGAATAATGAAATCTGAATTTACAATGCCATGTAAACCAGTGGCCCTTTCAACATGTTCTAATATTTAAAAGCAAATATAGAAATGTTTCTATCCTGTGGGTTTCCTCTGGGTTCTCTGGTTTCCACCCTCTTCACCTCTGCTGTGCTAACATCACGCACATAGAACATGTTATCGTTCTCTTTTCTTAGCCATGGTGAACCAATTGAATCGATTTCAGGGTTCTGGGTTCAGGTTGTTCTTACCCAGTGTTCTGTACATATTTAAAAACTTGAGACCTGTAACGTATAATTATGCACAACAACCCGAAACCTTAAAACAAAAGGCGCTCTTTAGGAACCTGTACACACCTTTTGGTATGTATGTGTCACTTGGGAATTTGAATGTCTTGTACTCTTCAGGTACAACAGAGTCGCAAGGTCTTATTATATACGATTAAGTCTTCAGAGTTTTAAAGGTAGACTTAAATCTCTCTCCTGGGTGAAAGATGCATACCAAAGGTAAAAATGTGTATGTTTGAGAAGTACAGACTTCCAGCTGTGATGTCATTTGGCAGATTATTAATCACAGAGGTTGCTGTGGTAGCTGAGCAATATTGACAAACAAACAGGCTATGCAACCAGACCTGTGATTGGCCGAAGAAATGGGGTGTGTCCAAGTCAATTAAGAAGAAGTATTGCAAAAATTTTATTAGCAGGCTAAACACTTAATTTCTCTTTGCATTTTCTCTCAGTAAATACAGAAGAGAATAAGCAGTTCTTCCTATTCTGTGTGTTCAGTCACCATATTGACATAGTCCACGTCACCATAGTCAATGTAGTCAGTAATCGCAAAGTCAGCAACATCCAACTAGTCAACATGGAGGAGTGAGGATCGAGGGGTGATGAGTGAGAACACCCGAGAGCAGCCTTCCTGGAAGAGCTGCACTCCAGCACATAAATAACCCACCCCTTAGATGACGTCGACTGCTTTGACGCAGAAGGTCAGCAATGCCGCTATCATTAGACGCAGATGTCGCTCCGCATAACGCTTCAGAAGAAACAGTGTCTCATTTCTCTTAAAACACATTTCCTCGATTGTACATTGTTTCCCCACGTCTCTCCATTTCCTCGGTGGGAGGGACTAAGATGAAAGGATGAGGCGCAAGTGAGGGAAATGAGGATGCAATGTAATTCAAAGCAGCACCTTGTATTTCCTCCGTCCAAAATAGAGTTTTGTAAAATAGTCAGTTTGCCTGTTGCCAAAATCCTGACTACACCCATACATGGATTTTCACCAAACTTGGTGGGGACACTACCCTACCTGAATCTCAGAGATGATTTGATTTTGGAATGTCAAGGTCAAAGATAAAGGTCAGAGCGAGGTCACAAAATGTTGGCGATAGAGCGCTTATAACGTCGAAAAGAATGCAGATAGACATGTTGCTACTATGGAACCCTAACCATATATGGACTCTCAAATGAGACAATTACCACTAGACTAATTTGGTCACACCCATATACGACGGAACATATCGCAAGAGAAGCACATGGGTAATTAAAACCAGTACCCATATAGGGTGGAAGTACCTTACGGAGGTACCTTTGATGAGTGATCCTCTAGTCTTATAGTGTATTATAATGAGTTATGCTGGCTATATAAACCCACATATAAACCTATTCGCTTGGTAAATCTCTAAATTTGACTGTACAGTTCAATATTTTGAGGAGAACATACATAGATTACAATATATAAACAGATTTATCCTTTGGTAGGATGAATACAGGAAGGACTGGCAAAGCTCCGAGGAGGTGCTCAGCGTCCATCATGCTCTTGCAGAGAGAGCACAGGACTACACCAAGCGGCCTCACGTATTCCGCCTGCAGACCGCAGATTGGAGGGTTTTCCTGTTTGAAGCACAGTAAGCACCGTTGGCTTGAATGCTACTGAGAATCTTGTTTATGCCACTACCTTTTGTTCATTGTTTGTTAAGCATCACCTTCTCACATCTTTTAGATCTACGGAGCAAATGAACTCCTGGATTGGCCGAATCAACCTGGTGTCCGCTCTGTACTCATCTCCTCCGTTTCCTGCTGCCGTTGGCTCTCAGAGGAAGTTCTGCAGACCTATCCTACCTGCAACACAGTCTGCACTCACTCTGGTACAGAATGTCTTTTTTTTTTTTAAGCTTTGGAGATTTAATGCTCAAATTTATATTGCAATATTCATTCATTCATTCATTCATTCATTCATTCATTCATTTTCTAAGCCACTCAATCCTAATTAGGGTGGCGGGGAGCCTGGCGCCCATCTCAGCAGACTCTGGGCGAAGGCGGGGTACACCCTGAACACCCGACACACATACAACCATTCACACTCACTCTCATAGCTCGGAGTGATTTGGAACCGCCAATCAGCCTACTGTGCATGTTTTTGGACTGTGGGAGGAAACCGGAGTACCCAGAGGAAACCCACACAAGCACGGGGAGAACATGCCGACTCCACACAGAAATGCCTCGAGCCCAGGATTCGAACCTGGGACCTTCTTGCTGTGAGGCGAACATGCCAACTACTGGTGAAACTTGACCTCCTAACCTGACATTTAGTAGCTTTGGTCAGTGTGGCATCAAAATGAGGGCAGCAGTATTATGCTGGGATAGCAGAGTTTATTTTAAACCAGCAGTTCTAATGAGTGGTAGTTTAATATAGTACCATGTTAATAGGTGAAGATGGTTAAAGCAATCTGATTTATCGCAGCTCCAGTGAAGTGAGCACGAACCGCTATTTGACCTCGATTTTACCGCATCTCGTGAGCACCATGCTGCTGTGCTTCTGACTCGTGATTTGGGTAAAACAGAATTGAGTTGGAAATGATCTGCCTTGTCATTTCAGTCCTGGTTTGTAGTACTGTTGTTAGGCTGTTTTGAGTTTCCAGTCACAACAGTACCACTCATTAAGTTCTAATCATGGGCGGAACACTTTTTGTAGTGTTAAAGTTAAAATTGTCGTCGAGGATCTGTGTTTCCTAAATCTGTTAGAGTTTTGTGAATGCTTTTCACTTAATTACAGGAGAAGTGGTTGTTAAGGGGTGGCATGGTCACGTCCGCCTCACAGCAAGAGGTCCCGTGTTCGAGTCCCGGGCTTGGGCGTTTCTGTGTGGAATTTGCATCTTAATTTGTTCTCCCTGTGCTTGTGTGGGTTTCCACCCGGTACTCTGGTTTCCTCCCACAGTCCAAAGAAGTGCACATTAGGCTAACTGGCTGTTCCAAATTGCCCCTAGGTGTGCATGTGAATTTATGCGATTAGATTTTGATATACCGTATCAGTATAGTAATCCCGCAAGGGGAACTTGGCTCTGCATTTAACCCATCCAAAGTGAGCACACACACACTCGGAGAAGTGGGCAGCCATATCGCGGCACCTAGAGAGCAGTTGGGGTTAGGTTCCTCGCTCAAGAGCACTTCAGCTCTAAAGGTGGAGGAAGGAGAGTGGGGAGGACTTCCACCCACCACCACACATTTTTCATGCAGATTCGGGAATCAAACCAGCAACCTTCCGGTCCCAAACCTGCTTCTCTAACCATTAGGCCAAGGCTGCCAGGAGTGTGAAAGGTTTTGTGTGTGTGTTGGCGGTGCGATGGTCCGGCAAGCTGTTTAGGGTGTATCCCGCCTTCGGCCAGTGTCATGATAATTATCATGTGAATATGATCATTGTTTAGCTATTTACGGATGAAACATTCCCCGCTTCCACTTCTGTATATGAATGATTGTGTCTTTATTCATTCTTAATAGAGGAGAAGTGAAACTCAGAAGAGGAAATTTAATAGTGACACAAAGCCTGTTTATGTGCAATATAAAACCCAGTTGTGTGTGTGTGTACGTGTGTGTGTGTGTGTGTGTGTGTGTGTGTGTGTGTGTGTGTGTGAACAGGAAAAGCAGTTGCAGTCACATGCCGCCATGCTACAGTCGTTTCAGGAGGACTTAAGCGCGTTACAGCAGGGGGCGCAAGAGAGCCGCAGGGCAAAAACCCGAGAACTGGAGGAGCTCAGACAAAAGGAGGAGTACCTGCAGCATGAGGTTGGTATACATGAGGAAGCAACAAGCCGCCATGCACAGGAGCAATTTTATTCTGTGGAAACAAGATATGAATGTGTATTTAGTTTAATTTAAATTTCCTAATAAACCACCCTGGCTCACGGGCATGGTATCTCTTATTCACATCTTGTTTTGGTTGTGTGTCGGTTTACAATATTAAGACCATGTGACTGGAGGACAGATTACATTTTATTGCTTTAGCATTCATATAGCATGCCATGAATCACAACCAAATGTTGAAATGTTTGATAAAACTTACAGATGTTTCAGTGCTTGCGTCGTATGTGTCTGTGTTGTTGGTCGCCATATTGGTTAACGATAAGCCTGTGCTCACACCACTAGATGGCGTGCGTGCTTTGTTTCACAGTTTCTGTTGAAAGGTGGTGGGTATGTTGGAGCCAGTGCTACTTTTATATCTGGGGCGTTTGGAGCTCCCTCAGCTATTTCCTGTAGATATTGCTTCTCGGGAACACTTTATAAATGGATGGTTTTCCAATCTTGGACTTGGACATAATGTAGCCTCAGGTCAAAAAAAAAAAACAAGGCCATGTTGTTTGTAAATGTAAATGTTTTTTTTTTAAACATTTACATTTATGGCATTTGGCAGACACCCTTTCATTTATCACTTTTATACAACTGAGCAGTTGAGAGTTAAGGGCACAATAGTAGCAGCTTGTTGGCGTTGGGGCTTGAACCCAAACCTCAGTCAGTCATCAGACAGTCAGGGGAATACGTCCCTCGGCTGGTCTGGGAACGCCTCGGTGTCCCCCCGGAAGAGCTGGAGGAAGTTGCTGGGGAGAGGGACGTCTGGACCTCCCTGCTTAGGCTGCTGCCCCCTGCGACCCGACTACGGATCAAGCGGAAGAATATGACTGACTGACTGACAAACCTTCGGATTACTAATTCGGAGCCTTAACCACTGAGCCCCATTGCCTTTTTTTGCTGCTGTAACCCATTAGCATCACGGTTTGTGAGTTCTGAGCTGCTATCTTGCGCCCCATGGGTTCTAACAGGTGAAAGGGTTACCACCTTCCACTCACCTCAAATCAATCTGGCTATTCTCCTCTACAAAAACTCCTCCATCATCAAGGCGAATCCACATGCAGGACTCTTCCTCATTGGCGTTTTTTTATGGCAGCATTCTGCGTAATCTCCAACTGACTTGTTCACCCTTCTGCCTTCACAGCGATCCCGTTACGAGGCTTATGTTCACATTCTGGATGTCTGGCAGACGCTCGGAAAGTCCTCTGAGACGCTGGGCGGGACCGACCTCACCCTTTTCGACCAGGAGCTGTGGAAAAATGCAGACACTGAAGAAACGGAGGATGGTGACCGAGATGGAGCGATGAAGAGGTCTCATTCCAGTCCATCTCTCGAACTGGAAGTGGCTACTCCGATCGTGGTGAAAGTGAAGCGCAACATCTCGGAGAGACGGACTTATCGCAAGATCGTCATTCCTCGACGTAACAGAGAGGTCTAGGACTAAAAAGCAGATGGACCGTACTTTTTTTAATATAATATATAATGTCTTCATCAATTCCTCAGCACCCGTATTCCTGTATTTAAAGACAGTTGCATTGCAGGATGTCGTACAATACATGCAATCATCATAAAATAAAAGACCAACATGTTCAAGCTGAGACAGCAGGTCACACACTTTCAGCTAACACACCAACAGATCCATGTCTGTATGAAAAATATAAAGCTTCATAATACAGCAGTGTCATAATAATAATAATAATGAACTTTGCAGTTTATTTAGTAATATTGTTTTCTTTTTTGCCAAGAACTGATTTTATTTAGCCAGTTATCAAAAAAAAAAAAAGAAAAAGAAAAAGACAACGTTCATAATATGGAACCAACATGGATCAGTATGATGTCTTTATGCAATTCATTATGCATTGTTATCACAGCATCTAGTAAACAATAATTTATTGTTTTTTATATTAAATATTTCCCTCTCAGTCACTCTTTTGCCGAACTTAATCGTACTACTGTCGCGGGGATGCTGGAGCCTATCTCAGTCAGCACTGGGTGAAGGCAGGGTACACCCTGACCAGCTCACAAGACCATCACAGGGCAATCCACACACACATAACCATTCACACTTAATTTGGAACAGTTAGCCTAATGTGCATGTCTTTGGACTGTGGGAGGAAACTGGAGCACCCGGAGGAAACCCACACAAGAGCGGAAGAACATGTCAACTCCATACAGAAACCACCCGAGCCTGGGACTCGAACCCAGGGCCTTCTTGCTGTGAGGCAGATGTGCTAACCACCACACCACTGTGCTGCCCAATGAAATTATTTAGAACTTTTATTATATAAAACATTCAAAAATAAAAACAGTTCTTGGTGGTGAATTAAAATGTTTGGACCTTACCTAAAGTACTGTTTACAACTCATGAGTCAAAGGAAATTGTGAGCTTAATATCATTGTTGTTGTTGTTGTTGTTATTATTTTGATGTTTTTTTTAAAGCTTTGTTTACTGAAAATATGTGCCATAAATGTGTCATTTTTAAAAAACATCCAAGAAATCTTCATTTCGTTAAAGGTCTAGTGTGTAAAATCTTGGAGGATCTGTTAGCAGAAATTAAGTATATCATTAATTACTGAGTTTTCATTAATCTATCATCTTTTAAAAAAAAAAAGTAATTGAGTTTTTAGAACCTTAGATTAAGTTATTTATATTTACATGGGGAGCGGGTCCCCTCTTATGGAGGCAGCCATCTTGCACCATCATGTCTCTACGTAACCCAGAACCATACAGGCTTCAGAGGGGAGGGAACGGGAATGAAACTTCAGGTGGTTGTAATCTGGAATCTCATTATTAGATGCTGCTAGATAACGCTAAATCTTACACACCGTACCTTTAATTGCAAGTTCTCCAGTGCTACTTCATGCTTGGGTTCCTCAGAGAAGGCTTTTATTTGACTCATGGTTGTATTTTCTTATGCACTGTATACTCTTAGAAAAAAAAAATCCATCAGGGGTATCTGATCGGGAAACACAATATTGTGTGGGTCCACAGTATCAAAATCTTTGAGTTCTTGAAGAGGGTCGCCATTTTCCCCTTAAAGTGTATAGTGTAGTGACAGATTATGTCCACAAGAGGGAGCATGTTGCTTGTTTGTGGACAGTAAGTGCACTATAAAATATATTCCAAGTATCTAGTAGGGGTTGATTTCAGATCACAGCATTTCAATCCTGTTTTTTTTTTCTTTTTGATTTTGATGTGCTATATTAATGTAAAAAAGGGAAATTTGGCTCTGTGTTTAACCCTTCCAAAGTGAACACGAACACACACACACACACTTGGAGCAGTGGGCAGCCACATTGTGGTGCCCGGTAAGCAGTTGAGGGCTAGCTGACTTGCTCAAGAGTACTTCAGCCGTGAAGGTGGAGGGGTTGGGTGGGTTCTAGGTCCTCCCCCCGCTGCCACACATTTTCCCTGCCGGTTCGGGAATTGAACCAGCAACCCTTCAGTGCCATACCCACTTCTCTAACCATTAGACCATGGCTGCCAAAAATTTTGGCTGATCACTAGAATCTAAACCTGTATAAGATGTGACATGGTCACTCTTCTTATGAAAAGAATGACACACACACACACACACACACACACACACACACACACACACACACACACACACACACACACACACACACACACAGACTGTAATAAACCTTTAAAGCAGAAAGAAAAGAAAGAACTCTGTATAAGATGTGACATGGTTGCTCTTCTTATGAAAACAATGACACATTATTTTTAAAAAATTGTCATATTTTGCACATTATTTGAAAGTTTAACTTTGTTCTAAATAAATGAAAATAAAACATTTTTCAACTTTATTTTCTAATAAACATACGTACTGTATGAAATATTTGGTTGGGATTATATTATTAAATGAACTTGTGGCTTTAAAATTATAGATTCTGCATTTCTTCCTTCAAAGCAACATTTCTGGAGCTTATACAGTTTTTACGTTGTTGCTCTTAGAAAAAAGGGTTCTTCAAGGGTTATTTGGATAATTGAGGGGTTTTCGCTTCTCCCTCTGAAAGGGAAACCCTCTGTTTTACGCTTTTTAACCACATGGCTGGGTAACTATTGAACAGAGCGCACACTGAGTTAATCTCAGCCAGCAAAATGAGCTGTTCCTTTCACACAGCAGGTGGAGTCCACCATTCAGTCCAAATGGTCATTAAATGCCTGCATAGATACCTGTGGGAATCTCATTTAATACGATTCAACTAATATGTAAAATAAATACCTTATTGTAGATACTTACTTTAAAAAAAAACACTTACTCGTATTAGGGCTGCATGGAGGCTGGAGCTTATCTCAGCCAATACTGGGCGAAGGCGGGGTACACCATGAACAGCTCACCAGACCATTGCATAGCCAACATACACACACAACCATTCACACTCAAACCTAGTGGCAGCCAATTAGCCCAATGTGCATGTTTTTGGACTATGAGAGGACACCGGAGTGCACAGAGGAAACCCAAGCAAGGACGGTGAGAACATGGAAACTCCACACAGAAAGCTTCTTGCTGTGGGGTGGATGTGCTAACCACTACGCCACCATGCCACCCAAAATCATTTCAAAACTATGCTTGAAAAAATTATCCACTTCATGGTGGAAGCAGTGATTTGGGTGTGAGTTGAATTTATTGATATTTCACATTTAAAAACAAGAGATGTTGTACAAAAGTATATAACATACACACAAAACAGAATAGAATGAATGACTATTACGATGAAAACATTCATTCATTCATTTCCCAAACTGCTTTATCCTACTAGGGTCACAGGGGGGCTGGAACCTATCTCAGCCGATTCTGGGCGAACACCGGGTACACCCTAAACAGCTCGCCAGTCCATCACTGGGCAACACATACACACTCACACCTAGGGGCACTTTGGAACAGCTAATTCGGTACATGTCTTTGGACTGTGGAAGGAAACTGGAATACCCGGAAGAAACCCATGCAAGCAGAAAGAGAAGAATTTGCAAACACCACAGAGAAGCGCCCTCGCCCCCAGGACCTTCTTGCTAAGCCCAGCACCACCATGCCAGCACTAACAAAACTATACTAACAGCGAACAACAAAGAACTTTTAACAACGCTCTGTCCACGTCGATGTGAAGGAAAATCACCTGACAAGACAACAGGTGCTTTGTGATCTCACTGACTGACCTGTTCATTTGATACACCGTGCTTATACCTACATTTCTAGGCCATTTTTTTTTAAACAAACCTGCAATTTAGCTTCCACTTTGTAGGAGTACAATTACTGACTGGAGCTCACCTGTTGCTCGGGACAATCGGTCAGCCCTCCTCCGCTCCATCCGTCAATGCACCAACACTGACCAGATGTTATTCAGTGGCTTATTCCCAGCAGTGACGCTCACATGGTGTATCCGGGGTGTCTTTGTGAATGTGTCAGGTGGAGCAGCACTTTTATAAACCCCTATATTATTAATCATTAAACATTGCAGGTGAAAGTAAGTTCATCTTTGTTCAGGTACAGTGTGGGTTAATCATCCAGTAAGCTCTAACATCACAGTTTCTTTTCACAGCACTGGGTAGTTTTATGCTTCCTGGGTGACGATTACTTGGGGAAACCCTCTGCCAATTTAGTCAAAATATGCCTGGTGGTGGCGGTGGCGTCATATTGGCAATGCATTATGCCATCACTTGTTTTATATCTGGGGAAAGGGTATTTGGGGACTTCCACAGGTATTGCCGGCAGTTTCTGCTACTCCCTTGGCTGTATCCAGTGGTTCCCTGGAGTGGCCTCCATTTTGCTTCTTGGGATCACTATTCATTTATTTACATTTACATTTACAGCATTTGGCAGACACCCTTATTTAAAGTGACTTACATTTAAACAACTGAGCAACTGAGGGATAAGGGTCTTGTTCAAGGGCTCAAAAGTGGCGACTCGGAGGTGCTGGGGCTTGAACTCCCAATCTTCGGATCAGTAACGCAGAACCTTAACCACTGAGTCACTACTGCCCCACCATCAGTAATTCACTCATTTGTTTGCTGAACCGCTTTAACCTACTAGGGTAAGGGGGAGGCTGGTTCCTATCCCAGCCGACTCCAGGGAAAGGCAGGGTACATCCTCAACAGCTCACCAGACCATCGCAGGGCCAACACACGCACAGCCATTCACAATCAAACTCACACACAGAGGAAATATGGAACAGATAATTAGCCTAAGTGCTGGGCTCATGAACAGGAGGTCATGGGTTCGAATCCCCGTTGGACCCCCACCGTGCTAAGACCCCTGGGCAAGGTCTTAACCACAAGTGTGCCTCTGATCACCCAGCAGTATAAATGGGTACCAGTAAAAATCTACTGGGCAGGTAACCTGCGATGGACTAGCGTCACATCCAGGAGGAGTCGAACTCCTAGTCGCTTCACGCTAAAGAAACCGGGGATAAGCATCGGCACTGATGAGCCAGTAGGCTCGGGTGTAAAAGCCCAACGGACTTAATTAGCCTAATGTGCATGTCTTTGGACTGTGGGAGGAAACTGGATTACCAGGAGGAAACCCACGCAAGCATGGCGAGAACATGCAAACTCCACACACCCATACTGAACCCAGGGCTCAGACTAAGGGGGTAATCACACTAGAGACGTATCAAGATGTTTTGCAACTCCACATGCAAGTGAATATTTTAAATATGTATATCCGACAAAAGTCGCGTGACAAGTCGCAATTGATTTGCGAGTAATTTGCAGTTGGTTTGCGGATGTTTGGCGAAAAACCCCTGAATCTCCTGTCATAAATTAGTCGTGTTTTGTTCGCTTTTTGTTCTCAAACCGTTCGGTTTTTATTCGCACTTTATTAGCGTGAACAAAATGCGAATAAAATACGAATGATGACAAAATACACGGAATACGGCGGATACCAGCGAGTCTCAAACCTTCTGCGTCGTAGTCTCCAGCTTGTCAATTTTCCTTGAGAACGAAAAACGAGCGAGCGAAACAACAACTTTGCGACCTTCTCACCACGTGTGCGGACTGTTTGAGAAGAGTTTGAGACTACTCGTTTTGCGACATTCGTGGAAATTTCAAACACGTCTCACGAACCAGGTGACCGAAATGCGATGCGGTGAATGTCATGCCACAGTTTGACAATGAAAAGCGGCAGCCACGAATTGCCATTCGTGTCAGTCTCTTCTCTACCGCACCTCTAGTGTGATCATCCCCTAAGGACCTTGTTGCTGTGAGTCGGAAGTTCTCTCCCTCCGATCCTATTTCCATTTCCATCCACTGTATTCACTGTGACAGTACGGTCAGGATCAAAAGACGTCCTGTTTTCCCCATGAATAATCTCATTGCTAGCTGATTCTGAATGGATCCACTGTATGAGGAAGAGCCTGAACTTCCTTGCATTTGACCAACCTGCTATTAAGATAAAGCCTGATGCTGAAACGGTCGTGACTGACTGCAGGAATGACTGATTGTACCTGTAGGCTGTAGTATTGTCCAGGATGTGTCGGACCGATAAAGATCTCGTGACTCAGTATCAGATAAGCTAAATGCAGGTTGTTGATGTATAAACAAATCTTAAAGAAGAGCCCCATCAGTCCCTCAATGACACAGAAAATGACCGAACACCCACTTAAGAGGAAATATATGCACTTTTGTTTTCACTCACCACTCTGAGCAAATAGGGACACTCATTTAGGGATAAACACAAAGTTAATCATCAGCATCGTTTGGTTAGATATTAATGTGAGGTTGCATGTACTATATACTGCTACAAACTAAAGTTATTGAAGTTAATATAAACTTTATGCACTGCCTTAAAGCGCAGCTCCGAAAAATGTAACTTCTCTTGACCACAGGGTTCCTATTTGTACACAAACATCTCTCCAGATATTATTTTTTTCTGGTTTTGATGACGCCATCGATGACCTCATAACATGGAACATGTTATGACTGCCCCCTCCCCCAAAGTTTTAATGTCTGAAACTGTTAAGCTACTGAGATTTCTTTAATGGAAAGCTAATATCACCACAGGGTGCCCGCGTGTACACGTACGGACGGACGGACGGACGGACACAATGCATTTTATTAAGAAAAAACAATTAAAAAACAATTTATATCTCTGGAAGGAAAAGTCGTAGAATAACCAAACTTGAACAAACTTGTCTTGGGGGTAAGGAGAGTGTTTTGGCAAAGTCACGTGACTTTGATGTCATCACTTACGTTATCAAATGAGAGAGAAATGTTCGTGACACAAAAAATCAGATTGATGCTACACCAGTTTGTCTTAAGTATGGTGCTCCGCCATAGTGGTAAGCACGTTCGCCTCACAGCAAGAAGGTCCAGGTTTGATTCCTGGGCTCGGGTGTTTTCTGTGTGGAGTCCCGTGCTTGCGTGGGTTTCCTCCGGGTACTCCGGTTTCCTCCCGCGGTCCAAAAACATGCACAGTAGGCTAATTGGCTGTTCTAAATTGCCCCTAGGTGTGAGAGTGGGTGTGAATGGTTGTATATGTGTTGGCCCTGCGATGGTCTAGCGAGCTGTCCAGGGTGTACCCCGCCTTCGCCCAGAGTCGGCCGAGATGGGCGCCAGCCTCCCCGTGTCCCTAATTATTTGTTTTGGCTTTGTTGTAAGGGTGTGCACCTACCCTTCTGAATTCATATTGTCACTGTTTTAATTATAGGAATTGAATCTGATTTGTTTATGTATTTTTCCTGCCTTTAATAAGTAAGAAGGACTGTGAGTGTGCTACTTCATTCAACACGACTGCAACCCTTCTATTTAAACAGGGGAATTCCCTCTGTGCTTTTTAATTAGCTTTTACCAAAGTCAATTCTCTCTCTCTCTCTCTCTCTCTCTCTCTCTCTCTCTCTCTTTCTCTCTCTCTCTTTCAGATTTTGCTCACCTTGCTGCTGCTGTAGTTAGGTATTAATTTGACACCTGAAAAGAATGAAACCAGTAACCCCTTTAGATATAAATAAAGTTGATTCACTTAAATTCTATACAAGGACCTCCTGAAGCAGAAACAGCGTAAGGTCATGACCAAGGCAGCTGTGGCGTGTCTGTGAAGCGTGACCGCTCCGCTGGCTCTGAGTGCTGTCCGGTTGCTCTTCTGTGCTTATGACTGTGGTGGTTACAAGGAGCCTGGGTTGCCGCTGAGCCTACAAGGACCCTGTTTTTGTTCGCTTCGTCTGCTTGGCTGAAGAGCTTTGTGGTAGCCTGTCAGGCCTGGTTGAGTAATTAAAAAGGCGCACAGAGGTTTGCCTTCATTAAGAGCCTCGTCTGGTACTTAGCCGCTACAAACAGGGTCCTCTGACATTCTTTTGCACTGTGGCTAACTCTGCGGCTCCTGGATAATCTGCCTGTCCTGAAAACACCTAAGTTCCTGTAGTTTTGTGTTTTTCTTCATTCAATCATTTAGACTCATACAGACCCCGCCCCTATTTTATTTTTCCGTAAAATTTTCTGGTATATTTTTATTTATCCGATCCGAGAATACCGGTACACATCGGACAACAACGGTATACATGAAAGTGAAATATTTTGGAAGTGTTGAAAAACTTGGTGTACATCGAGGAAACATAGGAAAATATCAGAGAAACATCGGTACACATCAGTAGTGACCAGGGTAACACTGGAATAAAATTTTGAAAAAATGGGAGCAACATCGGGAGACAAATTTTCCAAAAACTTCATGCGTTTCTTTTATTCAACACCGAAGACACTTTGGAACTATGTTGGTATAAATTGGAGTGAGATCGGTATAGAACGTAATAACATCGAATAAAACATCAGAGCAACATCGGAACCACATCGGATATCAGTCGGAGAACATTGGTACTTACCGGCACAAAACCGTCTGAAACATCGGACTAACATCGGAATACGATCATCTTAAATTAGGATTATAATCGGTGTCTTGTGAGCGAATTTAAATAACATCAGTGGCTTGGTTAAAAAATGCATAATCATTTCTATAGATGCAAATTTGTTTTTAAAAAAATCATACTAGACATAAATTAGATTTGAACGACAGATTTGCAAGGAGATTGCAGTCTTTGAATACTGTTCAGTTCAATGTCGTGCTGGAAAACATTCAACTACTTTTCATTTAAGGGTTGAACATTTTAAGTTGAAAGGCTTTTAAACAAACATGGCTTGTATTTTGGACATTCACTGCATATTTACAGGACTTTAGGTAATTGAATTTGGGTAAAAATAGTGACACAGCTCCTTTAATTACTCTCTTTTCACTTCTTTACCTTGTTGCTACCATGTTGATCCAGCTAACACTGTTCATTCAATATAATCTGTTATGTCTCCTGGTAGAAGGGGTGATGTTAGGGTTTTGTTTTTATTTTTACAGAGTACCAGACCACTGTGGCTTTACTCGTCTTTATTTCTGTCACTGAAAGTCCTCTTATGCTTTTAAACAGACTTTCTGTTTGTTTCTTTGGCGTCCACTTGAGTTTCAAGATCCTTCATGGTTCATGGTCTAAGGCAGAGGTTCTCCAAATCCTTGCAGCCTTTAACTGGAAAGGAAATTCCATTCATCTGCTCAGTACAGATTTATTTTATGAATGAATGCTACAATATAATATTATTTATTAAAGCTTCAATCCGGCAAGGAGGTGACGTTCTACCTTCAGCTCGTGTATTTTTAGGAGGATTACGCAAAAAGTTATAGATGGATTTTCATGAAATCCCAGGCTCTGCGAGGGCGTTTCTGTGTGGAGTTTGCATGTTCTCCTCCGCACTTACGTAAATTACTTCTGTGTACTCCGGTTTCCTCCAACAGTCCAACGACATGCACATTAGGGTAACTGGCTGTAACAAATTGCCCTTAGATGCGAGTGTAAGTATGAATAGTTTTGCATGTGTTGGCCCTGCGATGGACTGGCAAGCTGTCCAAGATGAACCTTTCGTTCAGAGTCGGCTGAGATAGGCTGCAGGGTTCCCGTGACCCTAGTAGGAGTAAGCAGTTCAGCAAATAAAAGAATGAATAAATGGATTTAAACCTATCTTTCATTCAGCTGAGTGTAATATGGAATTTTTTTCATGTTTTTAATCATGGTTTCATTCTCAGTGGATACAGAATCCAACACCTGTATTTTATTTCCTTAGCAGATCTACATATAACCACTTTTCAAACAAACTCAGTTTTCTTTAGCATCAGTTGGTAAAATACCTGCGTAGCTCAGGGGCATGCGAGCTCGTGACCTGTGATTGCCCTCGCCAGTTGACCAAACTGCTTCCACTGACAACATTGCCCGGAGTGCGATGCACCGCGGCTCACAATACACCTGACGTTCAGACTACATGCTGCACCATTCACTGTTCTTGACCACACAAAACAGACTGAAAGCATCCTACAGATGGAACATCGCTAAGCATTTTTGTGAACAGTGCCTAATATGAAGTCTCGTGTGCATACAAACAGATGGCCCATTCGTTGCAACTGGAAATGTAGATTATTTGTTTATGAATACAAATAATATGCTGGGACACTGTGAGCAGAATTGTAAAATGTAATAGGAATCCCATGACTGACAGATGGGTAGAGATAACAATCTTTTAAAACTATTGGTGGTGTTGGTGTAGTGGTTAGTACGTCCGTTTCACAGCAAGAAGTTCCTGGGTTCGAGTCCCAGGCTCGGCAAGGGCGTTTCTGTGTGGAGTTTGTATGTCCTCCCCATGCTTGAGTGGGATTCCTCCTGGTACACTGGTTTCCTCCCACAGTTCGAAGACATGCACATAACGCTAACTGGCTGTTCTAAATTGCCCCTAGGTGGGAACGTTAGCATGAATGGTTGTATGTGTTTTGCCCTGCAATGGTCTGGAGAGCTGTTCAGGGAGTACCCTGCCTGCACCCCGTGTTGGCCCCCCCACGACCCTGGTATGATTATGCCTAATGAGTGAGTGAGTAAAAGTATTGAACTTGTACTTGTTTGGATGGATTATTCATTTGTTTTTACAAAACGTCTCCTGAAATTAAAACTGTGTGGTCTTGACCTCTCGTTAGTTGCTAGCAAGCTAGCTGGCTAGTTAATTTATAATACCTATATGCCCCCCTTTTTGTCCCTGTAGTGTTAGCTAAAAAAAAGTTAAGAAGTGGCGACATTACGTAAATACAACTGTACATTCCAAGAAATACAAATCTCTCTCTCACTCATTTGCCAAACCGCTTAATCTTACTAGGGTTGCGGGGAGGCTGGAGCCTATCTCAACCAACAATGGGCCAAGATGGACCGATACAGGGCCAAAACACATACAACCACTCACACTTAGGTGCAATTTGAAACAGCAAATTAGCCTACTGTGCATATATTTGGACTTGTGGCAGGAGACTTGATTGAAGTCCTCAGAGAAAACCCACGCGAGCACAGGGAGAACATGCAAACTCCACACAGAAACACCCTTACTAAGCTTGAGACTCAAACCCAGGAACTTCTCACTGTGAGGCACACATGCTAACCATGACACAACCCTACCGCCACTATATACAACTCACTTACTCTCTCACTTGTTAAAACCCTTAATTTTAGCAGGGTCTGGAGCTGGAGACTCCCTGGATCCCTCAACAGCTCGCCAGTCCTTCGCAGGGCCAACACACACATACACAACCATTCACCCTCACACTCACACCTAGGGGCAACATGGAACAGCCAGTTAGCCTAATGTGCAAGTCTTTGGACTGTGGGAGGAAACCCATGCAAACACAGGGAGAACAAACACGACACAGAAACGGCCGTCGGACTCAAACCCAGGACGTTCTAGCGGTGAGGCGGACGTTCTGCCCCTATGGCTAATCCCAACATGATTTTTGTTAATGCAATTTCTTGGTTGTCAGTAAAACATTTCCTGTACGTCATTTTGACCCAAACAAAAAAAAAAACAACAACGTTTCAAGCTATTTTTCTTACTAATCCGTACTACCCTTTTACCTTAACCCCCCCAGTCACAAGTTAAAAGTTCAAACAAAACAACATTTCCTAAGGGCTACATTTGATACCTGACATTTTGCAGCCAGGTAAGAGTGTATGAAAGAGTAAGTTTGTGTGTAGGGGAGGAAGGGGATAGAGAGAAATAGAGAGAGAGAGAGAGAGAGAGAGAGAGAGAGAGAGAGAGACAAGTGCTTTGTTTCGTTTGTCTGTTGTGGTGTCTCTAGTCAATAGGACTTCCTGCCCCTGGGGTTCTTGGCAAATGAACTGGTCACAGGGAGTCATTTAAATTCTCCACAGGGTTCTTTCGAGTTTCCATTTTTTAAAACATGAGTTTGTTTATTGCAAACTGGTTCTTAAATTTCATGACCTTGTGGCTCTCCAATGTCAAGAAATATTTTTCTTTCTAACTAGCACAGCACATAGCAAATTTCAATAGCACGCACGCACGCACGCGCACACACATTAGATTTAAGTTTGGGTTTAGTGTGGATTTAGAGTTAAATTTACTGGGTAAGTTATACACAGGCTACGGAATGTCCTGTATTTGAAAATAGAAATTCCAAACACAAATTTTCCCCACTAATTGCTTTTGTCTGTAAATTTGTCTGTAATGGTCCATACAAAGGGACAGGGTTTCATATTAATGAGCTCTGTGTAACTAGGTTCATTCACCCAATCTGGGTTAAGTGTTTCGCTTTTCATTTCCTTACAAACACTGGATGACCTCAGTTTCCGAAGCTGCCGTTCATCATTTCCGCTAATAGCATGGTTTAATTCATTTACGCCAGACAAATATTGTCTAGCAGACAATACTAATGTGGAATTTGAGGTTTTGATGTTGTCAAATGCCCCAATTTAAGATTACAAATGCAGAAGTTTCCAGTTGACTAGGCTGGGACAGAGGAGCGTAAACCCTCAGACGGTCCTTCCACTCATTGTCCCACACGGTGCATGAACACACACAGACCAGACTGCCTTTTTGGCAGGAGCTTCTCAAGGGGCCTGTGCGCATCTTTTATTTGGACAGTGTAATGTAGTAGCACATGTGCCCCCTCCGAACACACACACACACACACACACACACACACACACACACACACACACACACACACTTTCTGCCAAAGGTAGTTACCCTGTGCATCATCCCCATCCTGCTGGCTTTGTTCTCCCTCAACTGTTCCGGCCTGGTGCCCGTATTGTGCCGCTGTGCTCATTACTAGCAAAGCAGTGGCCCACACCACCTCACTAATAGGACAGAAGAACTACAGAGAGGGAGGGGGAATGACAGGAACAAGCAAAGATGCTGTTAAAAGAGCACAAAACTGTGATCCTCTACTCGGCATGCTTGCGTGAGCTTCCTCTTGGTGTTCCGGTTTCCTCCCACACTCCAAAGACATGCACATTAGGCGAACTGGATATTCCCGATTGTCCCTAGGTGTGAATGGTTGTGTGCTTGTGTTGCCCTAAGATGGTCTGTCGATCTGTTCAGCGTGTACCACCCGGAGACTGCTGGGATGCACTGCATCCTCCCATGACTCTAATAAAGGACAAAGCAGTTTAGAACATGTATCAGTCTTTTTGTTACTAAGCTCACATTAGTTGGAGAGCCTGGAGGTAACCCATGCAAGTATAGGGAGAACTTGCAAACCTGGGAGCCCGGGACTCGAACCCAGCACCTTCTAGCTGTGAGTCCTCTGAGAGCTCATGTTGTTTTAAACTATCATTGCAGAGTTCTCTGTCCCTTTCTTTTAGTACGATATAAAGAGATTAAAGCCCAGAGCAGCCAATATACACCCCACATGAATAATAATAAAACACTGCTGTCCCCACAGTGCAGCTAACTGGGTTATCAAAGGACAGCGATGTCTCTCACTGTCTGTGGTGAGAGGCATGTAAAAGAATCATTGCTGTCGTTCGTAAAGAGTTCACTGAGTTGCTGTCAGCGTGTTTCTGCCCTGCGATGGTCTGGCGAGGTGTCCAGGGTGTACTCTGCCCTCGCCCAGAGTCGGCTGAGATGGGCGCCAGCCTCCCCGCCATCCTAATTAGGATTAAGCAGTTCAGTAGAGTGAGTATCTCTTGTGTTTAAATATTCCTTTGTCCATTCTTAAGGTATCGTTTTGTTAGCATTATGCTGAAGTTCTGTAAAGGATATTCACTCATTTCAACCACCAGCTCAAGAGTGACTCTCAGCTTCAATGCATTTTGAGAGAGCCGAGTGTGAACAAAGAACGGCTCGAATAAAAAGCCAGCACTGGGTTTTAATGAGTGACTCAAGCTTAAGAGGGATATTAAACACGATGTCAATTAAACAGTGCTCCATTTAGCAGATGGAACAATTTTACTCAAGGCCAGGATCAAAACCCAGTGGTGATGGGAAAGACAAGACAAAAATAAGCTGCCTACATTACCTACAGTTAATACACTACCACGTACATATTTATTATTATAACTCTTAAAAATATGAGATACTCCTGAAAAAAAAGGGTTTTAGCTCTTGGCAAATGATCATTCCTATCTAAAAGAGGGAGGTAAATACTATATATAAGCCTCAAAGCCAGCGCTAATTAAACACCCTCGTTATTAATGCTAATTAACTGAATTGGTTCGCTGCATGAAGCTATGAGTTAGCATAGGGTTATCCTGTAGCTGTTTGCCAGAGTTTCATTTTGACATTGTGACACATTAGCCTAAGAATCGCCAGACAGAACCTTTGCAGGTCTGGAATCTGTACGTTCATTCATTCATTCATTTTCTGAACCACTTAATCCTAATTAGGGTCGCGGGGAGGCTGGCGCCCATCTCAGCCGA